>PVLD010011678.1:0-47495 GCA_004027595.1 Dinomys branickii
GACCGATCCCCGCTTCTTCCCCGCGGGGATCGTCCCCGGCTCCCAGCGTCTGGGACTTTCCCACGTCTCGCCCCGGCAGCCTGGTCCGCCCTACCACATCTCCCCCGGCATCTCAGAGAAATATGCCCAGTTTAAACTTCCCAGCCGAGGTTCCGGCATTCACGCTCACCAAGTCTGTCTCGAGCTGGTGGTGTTTATTGAGGAGGTTCGCTCCCTTGCTGCTCACCCGGTCGCCATCTTCCCCGGATCCCTCACTATTGATACTTTCAAAGTGGTTTCTCAGGAAAACAAATAGAGACATGCAATATTGATCAAACCAGTAATCATTAATTGTTCCTTTGAGTAAAGCAATAGAAGATAGTAGTACAACTGTTAGTTATCCTGTATATACATACTCACATGATTTCCCCTTTCCCTTTTCTTTTAAAACAATGTTTTTCTTAAAACAGAAATCAGTACATCTTGTTTCTAATGTAGAATATGTGTGTAAAAGCTGATATGCATTACAAGAGTTTAAAAAATAGTGACCATTTTGTATATGGCTGGAGTCATGCATACATATAGATTGGTTGGCATGTTTAACCTTTTTATATTTTTTAAACAATACAGTCAAAACCATATGCAAAATAATAGCCATTCACTAATGGCATATGGAGATGGAAAGGAAATGAGTCCACATAACCTGTTCATCTTCCAGTCTGACTCAAATGCCTCACATTCATAATGCCTTTCCTGATTGCTATGCTAGAATCACTCCCTCCCTCTTCTATACTCCTAGAATACATTTCTCTACTTCTAGAGTGGCATGTTGGAACACATTTTTGCATTAGCTATCACTGCCCCTGCAGTTCTACCAGCTTATAAATCACTGCAAGACAAAATGTAGACATTTTGTAGGCACATTATCCCTTTATATTAGAGAAAAAAATAAATACATATATGTATAAATTAAGTAACATGAGCTTATATCTTTGAAACACTTAAAATTTACTTAAGAATTTGGGGCTGGGCCTGGTGGTGCTGGTGTAATCCCAGCACTCAGGAGGCTGAGGCGGGAGGATGGTGGCAAGTTCAAGGCCAGCCTGGGCTACAAAGAGAGCTCAATGCCAGCCTGAACTGCATAGCAACACCCTGTCTCAAAAAGAAAAATTAAAAAGTAAAAAGAAGAATTTGGGGATAAGATATTTTAACTGGAGATTCAATATGGCTGAGTAGAGGAGGAGCAGTGTTGAGTTACTCAGAGAAAATCATCTAAAAACACATATAATTGGAAAAAAGGGAGAGACATACATCTGGATGCCAAAACTGATCTGAAATAAGAGCCTTTTATATTAAAAAAAAAAAAGTTTCTTACCTTATTCCCGCCTCCAAACAGAAGATGTTGCAACCTGGCAAAATTTCACCAGCACACACAAAGATGAGTGACCAGGAAGCTGCTCCCTCCTCAATAGGCTACTAGTGTTTGCTTGTTTTGTTTTGTTTTGTTTTCATTTTTGTGCTGCATCACCACAGCTGAATGAAAGCTCTAGGGAGAATGTTAGGGAACTTCAGTAGCAGTGGTGAAGGTAGTGAGTAGAACAGCACCAACCCTTCTGCCATGGTCCCAGCTGTGTGAGAGGAGAGAAATGCAGTAGAGTGGACCAAACAAGGTTGTGCAAGGACCAGGAGGGGCCAGCGATACATGAAACTGAAAGTTACCTTGGGCTTTCTTTTTCTGAGGGTACCCCAGCAGGCGGAGAGCAATACAGAGACAAATAGGTTAAGAGATGTAGGTGGGCCACCAAGAGACATACAGAAAGTTGCCAGCTGAAGACTGACCCCAGAACCCACATCCAGAAGCCAAGATCAGCCCTGCACCCAGCACTAATTCTACTGCAGATTTGGCTGGGTTATCCACCAGAAATGTGGGCCCTTAATTAGACACTACCACAAAAGTGAGACCAGCAGAGGAATTTTATTGGGTTTTTCTTTCTGTTATTGCTTGTTTTCTTTTTTCAGTTTTTTTTTTAAGTTGTATAGGTTTTTTTATTTTATCCTTTTTTCTCTTCAACTGGTCTTCTTGATTTTATATTTTCATGTGATTGAACATTATCTGTAGTCTTTGTAGTTCATTTAGATATTGTTTTGCTTTGTCCTTTATTCTTTCTCTCTTGTCCTCTTCTCCAGTTTCCCAAAGCTTGGATTATTATCTTTTATCCCTCAGCCTTGCTTTCGTTACATTATTCTTCATTCATCTCTCATTTTTTCCCCATCTTTCGTAAATTTACACACACAAGGTGAAACCACTCTATTAAGGGGGAAATCACAGCATTTAAGTCCTGCTTTATACTGGATTTTGTAAAATAAATGTAGATTTATGCTTCTATGGTTATAGGTACCCAAGTGATAGTTACCACAGTTTCATGCTATTGTTATTGCAACTTCTACAACATTAGGGTCATACTTGTTCTAAGCAGTTGTTCTACCTTGTATAACAATACTGTGGTTATCTAAAGGCATAATCAACACCATAGTCTAGTACCAAAGGACTGAGAGCTGAGCCAAATAGATAACAACTTCTCTTCCCTAATAAATTGGAAAGGTAGGATCTTGGGACAGAAATAAAGGCCAAGAGCCAGCTATACCGAGAAGACATCTCTGAGGAATACATATTTCCTAGGGAAGCCTCAATACTATAGATAAAGCTACCTACTCTAAGCAGTTTATAAGCATCAACACAGAAAACAGATTAAAATTTTAGATCTGATCTTTTTGTTTTGGTACCAGGAATTGAACTTATGGCCTCAGGTTTGCCAGGCAAGCACTTATGCTGCTGAGCTATGTCCCCAACCCCAAATTAAAATTTTAAAAAATAAAAAATGGCATGACACAGAAGCAAAATCCAGCTGTAGACTTCCAGCCCACCAAGGACAAGTCCAGGGGACAGTGACATACAGGAAATCACCAACCACATATCTGAATTTTCTAAAATGTTAGCAGCAGAAGTAAAAAAAAGACATGAATGAGGCTATAGGGAAAGTCAAATCAGAAATAATGCCTATGGTTAAGAAAAAAAGATGACAATCAAAATGAAGGACTTGCTCAGTGATTCTAGGGTAGACACAGATAAAAATAAAATAGAGGAGCTTAGGAAAATGATGGAAGCCATGAATGACCAATATAGAAAAGAAATGGAACCCATAAAATAGATTCAGACAGATATTCAGGATATTAAAAATTCCATTGAAAGTATATGCAACTGAATGAACTGAAGAGAGGACAGAATAGCAGATCTAGAACACAGAATTGTGGTTAGTGATCACCAAAGGAAAGATAAATATAGCAAGGAACCATGAAAAATTAATTGAACAGCTACAAAATGATACAAAGAAAAACAACATAAAAATTATCAGAATCACGGAAAAAGCAGGAGGCGGGGCAAATGATATAAAAAATTTTTTGTAGAAGTAATGGCAGAAAACTTGCCAAACGTGGAAAAAGAGTTTGACACACAGTTAAGTGAGGCATATACAACTCCAATTATCCATGATCAAAAAAGACTACACCAATACATATTAATAGTCAGGATTCCAGAAATTTAACATAAAAACAGAATATTAAAAAGTATTAGAGTACTGGCAGTTTAGCTCAGCGGCACAGCACCTGCCTGGCAAGCATGAGGTCCTGAGTTTGATTGCCAGTACCAAAAAATAAAGTGAAAAATAAAAGCTGTTAGAAATTAGAAAAAAATGACATATAAAAGAAAGCCCATCAGGATCACAGCAGACTTCTCAACAGAAAACCTTAAATCAAGGAAAGCTTGTAGTAAAATACTTTAAGTCCTGAAAAAAAAACAACCTCCAATCCAGATTGATGTACCTGCAAACTATCTTTCAAAATCAGTGGGAAAATAAGATACTTCCATGACAAAAGCACCTGAAGAGATTCATGACCACTAAATCAGCTCCAAAATGTTCTGAAGTATATTTTAGAAAGAGAAAAATAATACTACAATCCCAAGAATACTAATAGAAAGAATCTACCAGGACAGAAAAAATTAAACAGAGAGGAAAGAGAAACATTAACAGGAAAATAACATGACAAGGATAAGTCACTACAGTATCAGTTATTACTATCTATGTAAATAGTCTCAATTTACCAATGAAAAGAAACACTGGCAGAATGGGTCAGTAAACAAGCACCAACAATATGCTGCATATAAGAAACACATTTATCTCTCAAAAAGAAATTCATAGACTTTAAAGGATGAAAAATGCAACAGGAACTTGGAAAAAAGCAGAGAGGGCTATTCTACATACTTGTAATCCAGGCATGGTGGCACATGCCTGTAATCTCAGCCCCTGGGAGGCTGAGGCAGGAGGATCATTGTGAATTCAAGACCACCCTGGGCTACAAAGTGAGCTAAATGCCAGCCTGAGCTACATAGTGAGACTCTGTCTCAAAAATACCAAAGGAACAAAACAAAACAAACAAAAAATCCTACATACTTGTAAAGGGAAAACTCCAAGAGGAGGAGATAACAATCATAAATACATATGCACCAAACGGTGTTGCACCCAGCTATTCAAAACAAATATTAACAGACATGAAAAATCAATTACTACCACAGCTGTAGTGGGAAACCTCAATGCCCTACTGTCACAAAACCCAACAAGGAAATATCAGAACTGAACCAAACATGTGAACAAATGGACTTAGTAGATGTCTACAGAGTGTTCAAACCCACAACTTCAGAATATACATTCTTCTGAGCTGCACATCAAATAGTCTCCAAAATTTGGCCACATAAAACATGCTTAAGTAAATAGAAAGTATCCTATGCATAGTATCACACCATAATGCAATGAAGTTAGAAATCAGTGACAAAAGAAATCACAAAACTACATAAACACATGGAAATTAAATAACACCCTCCTGAACAACTACAGATAAAATTAAAGAAGAAATCAAACAGTTTCTACAATTAAATGAGAATGCCAATACAACATACCAGAACTTATGGGATTCAGTGAAAGCAGTCCTACAAAGATTATAGTGGTAAGGTCTCAAATCAGGAAAAAAGAGCAACTTCAAATAAACAACTTAATGTTGCATCTCAAACTTCTGGAAAAAAAAGAACAAGACCAGAGCTCATACAAGGCAAGAAAATATGAAAATTAGAGCAGAAATTCAAGCAGTTGAGGTTAAGAAAATAATATAAAAAATGAATGAATAAAAGATTGATTGTTTGGAAATTAAATGACATAGATAAACTCTTAACCAGCTGTTATGGTTGATACATTGTGTCAACTTAGGAAGTCCAGAGGTCTGGCTGAGTGACTCAGCAGGAAGCGAGGGTGCTTACTTTGTACACATCCTGAGCCTGTGGAAGAGGAGGACAAGGAGACTGTGAGAGCTACACGCCCCCTGGGTATGGATAGGCTGTTTACAATGTAAGAGAGATAGAAAGAGGCTGCTTACAGCCATTCCTACCTTTTGCTGATTGCTTTCGCTGTATTCTGCTGTCATGAACGTTTGCCCTCTGCCATGTGCCACTCTGCCTCAGAACCAGCCAAGCATGGACTGAAACCTCCACAAACTGTAAGCTAAATAAACCTTTCCTTCCTTAACTTTGGGCATTGGGTATTTTGTCTCAGCAAAGAGAAAAAAGCAACCAAGATACCAGCCTTAAGAAGGGAAAGACAAATCCATGCGCTCGGGAATGAGAGGGTGAAATTGCAGTGGTCCTGTGGAAATGCGGATCATCAGTAGCTACCCTGAGAACTTTCGCTCTAGTAGGATGGAAAACAATGAGGAGACGGACAGATTCCAGATATCTATGAATTACCAAAGCTAAATCAAAAAGGTATAAAGATTCTAAATAACCCATTAGGAGCTAATGAAGTTGACGATATAATTAAAAGCTTAGCAACAAAGAAATGTCCAAGTTCTGATGGATACGTAGCTGAGTTCTACAAGAAATTTAGAGAGAATCTAATGCCATTACTCCTGAGCCTCTTTAATGAAATTGAAATGGAAGCAATATTCCCAGACTCATTCCTAGAAGCAAGCATTATCCTGATACCAAAACCAGAGAAGGACCCAACCAAAAAAGAGAGCTACAGGTCAATCTCCCTAATGAACATTGATGCAAGATCCTCAATAAGAAACTGGCAAACAACATGCAGCAAATCGGCAAGAGGATTATACACCATGACCAAGTAGATTCATCCAAGGGATTCAGGGATGGTTCAGCATATACAAATTCATAAATGTAATGCACTATATCAAGAAAGCCAAGGACAAAAACCACATGATCATCTCAGTAGATGCAGCAAAGGAGTTTCACAAAGTCCAACATTCATTCATGACTATAAACCCTACAGAAAATTGGCATAGATGATCTTTATCTCAATCTGATAAAAGCCTTCTGTGGCAAACCAACAGCCAACTCATACTAAATGGTCACATACTGAGAACTTTCACTCTGAAATCAGGAGCAAGGCAAGGATTCCACTCTCACTCTCACCATTCCTATATAATTCCAGAAAAATTATCCAGAGCAATTAGACAAGAGAAATATAAGGAATAAAGATAGGAAAAGAAGAACTTAAATCATCATAACTTGCAGATGCCATGATACTCTACATAGAAGACCCCAAAATCTCTACCAAAAGACTTCTAGATGTAATAATCAAATTCATTTGGTTAATTACATATCAATAACATTCTTCAACACAAAAAACAAACTTACTGAGAAATTAAGGAAACTACATCATTCACAGTAGCATCCAAACCAATATAATACTTACAAATCAAACAAAGGAAGGGAAAAGATCTTTACATTGAAAACTACAGTACTCTCTGATAAAGGAGATAGAAGAAGATACTGGAAAGTGGACAGATATCCTTTGCTCTTGGGTAGGAAGAACAGACTAAAAATGGCCATATTCCAAAAATTGCTATACAGATTTAATGCAAGCCCAATCAAAATACTAACAGCATACCTTGAAGAACTAGAGATAACATCCCTGAAATTCATTTGGAACCAGAAGAGACCTAGAATAGCAAAAGCAGTCCTTGGCAATAAAGGCAAGGGAAGAAACATCATAATCCCTCCTTGAAATTATACTATAGAGCTAGTGTGGTTAAAAACAGCATGGTACTGGCAAGAAAAAACAGACAGGAGTATCAGTAGAACAGACTGGAAGATGCAGAACTCCAAACACACTCAGCCACCTTATTTTTGGCAAAAGGGCCAAACACCTTCATTGAAAGAAAGATAGCCTCTTTAATAAATGGTGCTGGGAAAACTGGCTTTCCACATGCCAATAAATAAAACTAGTATTTCCTTTAATGTTTTTGTGTTAACTAACGTGAAGATAACTATGTAATACAACATCCAGTGCTAATTCCCTACTATATTCTGTATAACTTTGTATTTTCTGTATTGTTTATGGCTTTTCTGGTTCATATGTCTCCATTCTTTTGTCTTTAAAATAAAATTAAAAAATAAATTAAAAAATAAATAAAACTAGACACATGTCTCTCACCATACTCTAAACTATAAAATCAACATGGATATAGGATTTTAATACTAAAAAAGAAACATTAAGTCTGCAGAAGTGAGGATAGGTACAACTCTTAAAGACATAGTTATAGACAAAGACTTTACAAACAAAATCCCGATCACAAAGGAAGAATCAACAACTAGTATCTCATCTTGTAAAAAAGTGTTTGCACAGAAAAAGAAACCAACAGTCAAGAAACAACCTACAGAGTGGAAAAACAGTTTTGCCAGCTGTTACTCAAACAAAGCACTAATATCTAGAATATAACAAGAACTGAAAAAAAATCAGACTCCCCAAATTTAGGAACCCAATCCCAAAATGGGCATCTGAGAAGAAGTACAAATGCAAATAAATATATGAAAAAAAAAAACTCAATATCGCTGGTCATTCAAGGGACACAAATTTTAAAAACACTGAGATTTCACCCCAGAAAGAATGGTATTATGAAGAAATCAAGAAATAACATGCTGACAAAGCTGTGGGGACTGTTAGTGGGGGTGTAGACTGATACAATCACTGTGGAAAGCAGTGTGGAGATTCCTCAAAAAACTAAAAGTAGAGGTTCCATTTGACCATGTGTAAATATTGCGTTGTTTCTCTGGTGTAAGAAACTGAAAATATAAATGAGGACCAAAATGTATAATAGATATTGTGAAATAGGAAGAAAATTGTCACAACTAGGGAATGGGGAGGCAGAAATGAAGCAAGGCAAAAGGAAAAAAATGAGAAAAGGAAAAATGTAAACAGTGCTTTTGTAATTAAGGAGGGGTGAAGGTAGTTTAGCGAGGGTAGGGGGATGGGAAAAAAGGAAGAATCACAATATGTCATGTACATGTGCAAATTCCCTATGATGAATGTGATCATTATGTGTACCTAACTCATACCAATAAACTTAACCAAAAAGGTATTTTAACTAAATGTAGAATAATCTGAATAATAATATTTCCCACATTTTGGGGATGTCTAAAATCAAGTCAGGTATGTCCTAACTTACTAGAATATTTCAGGATCATATCAGAAAGAGTGTGTGTGCACTATGGGTCAGTGATTCTCAACACTTATCATGCATTATAATTGCTGAAGAGCTTGTTAAAACACAGATTACCAGCTTATAGTATGTCTTATGTGGAGCTTGAGAAGTTACCTATTTAACAGGTTCTCAAATCACACAGACATTTGTCGTCCAGTAACTACCTTTTGATAACACTGTCAGCAGATAAACTAAGAGGAGAAGCGAGGTACAGTGAAGAAAGGAAAGAAGTGAGACAGTATATGCAGTGAGTGGGGAGATTAAGTAAGGTAGGAGTGGTGCGGAGCCCAGACAGAACACCAAAGCTTAACGAAGACAGGGCCTTTCTCCACTTCATACTCCCATTTAGGGTAATATTGTCCTCACATCTGGCTATCCTAAAAGACATAAAGTCCACAATGCTTTTTACTAGTCAGTCAATTTTGTTTCAGAAAATGGGCCTCCTACAGTCAGTCAGTCTTCTAAATCTAGTATTTAGGGAAATACCTTTCCTCACAGTACTAAAACCTTAACAGCAAAGGTAAAATCGTAACAAACTTTTAGATGATCTCTTCCTTCATATTTTAGAGAAAATTTTAAAAAGTCTCACTGAAACAGAGGAAAACTTAATCATGTGCAAGCTAATTACAAAATCCCTTTAAGTGTATGCTCTAACAGATTACATTTTACATATAAACATCCTGAAGTACATGTGTGCTAACTATTTATATGTTCTTGTCACTCTGTGTGCCTCTGATTTCCAGATTAGGTGTTGGAAACTCCATGCAAAGCTCATCACCCCCCTGTGTCAGGAGCTGGTGCTAGCCCCCGCTTCTTCTGCTCATTCCTTCTTCTTTCTGCTCCTGTCCAAATCTCCAGTTATTCCCAGTTGCCCAACTTGGAGTAAACTTACTCTCTTCCAATTCTGCCTTTTACTGTGCCCCAAAATGTGTTTATGTGTGTTTGCAAATTTCTAATCCTCCTCTTACAAAGATTCTTTTCCAGTAATCTTGCCAGTTCTTTTTCATGCCAAGTTCCTTTCTAGTTGCTATAACCCATACTTTCCGGAACAATGAAAGCTAGCTAAATTCTTCCTGTTTCATAGTTTGTGTGTTGTTTGGGAAAAGTTATACACAAAAAGCCAAAACATTCTGATGTTTTTAAAACGTGAATTTCAGCTAATGGTGGCACTTGTTTTCCTCCGAAAAAGTGGTAGGAATTTGGTGAACCTTTGAATGGTTCTTCAGCTTCAATGCTTCCTACTCTTTAAAATAAATGCGGTGGGGTATATAGTGTAAGAAGTGTACATGGTGCTCTAAAACATGAACATAAAAAGAATTTGATAGGCTATCATGCCAGTTCTTTTAACAGTATTTTTAAAATTGGTTTCTACCTGGGACTTAAGGCCCAAAGTACAGTATATGTTACTAATATTTACAGTGTTGAGCCTAAAGAGTTCTATCTGGCTGCTGTACTTTTACAGTACAGAGGTGTTTACAAGCCTTCACATTGGAGGTGTGTGTTCAGCCAGAGCTGAGGAGGATAGCCGAGGCTGCAGGTACAGATTTCAGAGGCGGTGTACATCATAGAAACTGTTGATCCAGCCCAAAGAGTGTAGGTAGCATAAGAAACGAGATACGAAGATGAAGAAAAAGGTGATACTGACAGTTAGGAAGCGGGCAGAATAATGAAAGCCTATGAAGGAAACTGTGATGAAGGAGCGTAAGTGTAAGCTGAGATCTGGGGAAAGTGGGGTTGTGACTATCAAGAAAATTAGCTTAAGAGTGAAGTGACTTCATAAAAAAATAAAGTTGAATTATGTAAATCAATATGTAATTTGTAATTTTAACAAATGAAATATAGGGACCAAAATGTTGCATGGGTTATAGAAAGGTGACAGGGTTCATCACAAGATACTTTGCTCTCTTTTCACTTACCAGCATGTCCTAGAAATTTTATACCACATTTGTGAGATTTTTAAAGCAAGTCAAAAAAAAAAAAAGAGCATGTATTTAATCTTAACAAATGATAAGAGCCAGATGGGGTGGTACACACCTGTAATCCCAGCACTCAGGAGGCTGAGGCAGGAGGATCATTGGGAGTTCAAGGCCAGCCTGGGCTACATAGTGAGTTCAAGTCCAGTCTGAACCACATAATGAGACCCTGTCTCAAAAAGACAGAAAAACACAAATGATAGAAAGGTTAAATGTCTAAGTAACCATTTGGGTGGCAAGTCAGAGGTCATTGGTGATGACCTTTGCTAGTAAAAAGATAAGAAGATGCAGAAGGCCAAAGCCAAACAAAATGAGCTTGATCTTCGGGCCAATGTCCAATTCTACGTTTTCATTACAAAATAAGCTCAGGACTTTTACATAGTTTTCTTAGAATGTATAAGGTCATTTTCATGTTAGTACTGTATCTTGACCTCTTACGTCATTTCACATACCAACTTTTTTCTTACCAATATGTTCAGAAACAAAATGTATTAATTAAATTTGGCAATTCCTTCATACTTATCTTTAAAGGTGGTTAGATACTGAATTTTACTTTCATATATTTCATTGATTGTGGAACCTGATTTTGACTTTCAGAGAAATTTCCACAAATAATGCTGCTTAGAAATTATAAAATTTCCTACTAATGTTTAATTTAGATCATTCACAATGACATTCCAGAATTTTTTCTCTTGACACTAAAAGCTAGATAAGCTTTTGCCTGATATTGTTAGTATCTTTTTGCAATATGAAGCATGAAGAAAATGATTATTTGTGATTAATAAGTATTTGATTATATTATCTTTTGATATTATAAAGACAGCTTTATGATAATGTAAATTTAAAATGCTAAACATTGTTTTTTCTTTTTAACTGTTTTTCTTTATCATTTATATACAGGAAGCCTTTTCTAATGTAAAGAATGTGTTTTAAGTTGTTCTTTTTATTTTTTAATTTATGTTTGGCATCCTGCTATCCCTTCTAATTATGACATTTATAATTCACTTTTTTCCTCACAGGATTCTTTTTTGTTCTTTTTTTTCCTGAAGCAAAATAGAATACATTATAGTAACTATGTAAACTATACAAATTATTAATGTTATGTCTTCCTGGTAAAATCCTCTGGGTTTTTTTTTTTTTCCTCGTTTAAAAATAGAAGAAGAAGTTTTCAGCTACAATTTCTTGTTGAAGCACTCTCTTTTCTTCACTTCTGTGATGGAGTATTTCTTGCATATTTTCTGTCTCTGGCCATTCCTCCACATTTGCAATCCCATCCTTCTCCACCTAGCTTTCAATTTTTAAAGACTTCTAGTGTTTTGGGTTTTTTTTTTTTTTAAACAGACAGTAGTAGAACAGTTTTTGCTTCACAACAAAACTGAGAGAAAAAGGTATAGAGATTTTTCTGTACACACATACACAGCCTCTGCCACTGTCAGTATACTGCATAATAGTGGTGCATTTGATGACCTGCTTTCACACCTCATTACCGCCTAACCTCCTCTGTGTACACTCCTAGGGTTCATCCTTAGTGATGCACAGCCTACGGGTTTTGATAGATATATCCCGTATTATGCTGTCCTTGTTCATCTGTTCGTTCTCGCTAACTTGTGGTGACCAGTCTTCCCCAGGGCGTCATTAGCTGGAATCATAGTATGTAGCATTTTCAAATGTTTCTTTCATTTAATAATGTGCGTTTAAATTTCCTCCATGTTTTTTCATGTCCTGATAGCTATTTTTAGGGCTAAATAGTATCTTGTTGTCTAGATATATCACAGTTTCCTTGTCCATTCGCCTACCAAAGGCCATTTCAGTTGCCCCCAGGGTTGATAATTATGCATAAAGCTACCGTAAACATCCACTTGCAGGTTTTTGTGTGGAACTGTTTTTTCACCTCCTTTGGGTAAATATCAAGAAGCATGCTTGCTAAATGGCATAGTAAGTATATATTCAGTAAGTGTATATTGAGACGAACTGCCTACCTTCCAAAGTGTCTATACTATTTTGCTTTCCCTACCAGCAGTGTGTTTCTGTTGCTCCATATCCTCTTTATCATTGTAACCATTCTTCATTGTTATTGTTCTAAATTTTCATCAGTTAATGTATCTCATTACTTTAATGTTTATTTTAAAACGTTTATTTTAACGTTTAAGGTATCTCATTATTTTGCGTTTCCATCATAACATATGATGTGGAACACCTTTTTACATGTCTATTTAATATTTATACTGAAGAATATATGTATATCTTCTTGAGTGAGATGTCTGTTAAAGCGTTTGGCCCATTTTTTAATCAGATTATTTGGTCTTACTGATGAGTTTTAAGAATTCTTTCTGTATTTTGAATCATAGCCCGTGTATCTTTTGCAGATATTTTCTCCTGGTATATGCTTGTCATTTCATTATCTTGACAGTGTCTTTAACACAGCAGAAAGTTTTTTTAATTTGTATTAAGCCAGACTTGTTAGTTGCAAAAAAAAGTCATGGCCAAACCCAAGCTCATCTAGATTGTTTCCTATGCTATCTTCTATGAATTTTATAGTTTTGCATTTTATATTAGGTATGTGATCCAGTTTGTGTTAATTTTTGTAAAGTACACAAGGTCTTTGTCTAAACTTACATTTTGTATGTGGATCCCTGGTTCTCATGTTTGCTCTGTCTCTTCAAACTATGTTTTGTTTTGTTTTTGCCTTCTTAGTGTGCCTTATCGTTTTGATAGCCAGATATGATGCTCTGGATAAAAGGAAGTGCTATAAGTAAATCTTTATGAAGGAGGTGATAAGGTATCCAGGGAAAAGAAAGGCTCTAGTGCTATAATTTGGTCTCAGTGTTTTAGCAAGGCCACCCTGAAGGGAACAGAATTGCTACAGCTGGCTAGAGCTGGCTGTTCCCCTCTCATAGGTCAGTTAAGCTCTGATAACCCTTGTAGGTTAGGCGCTGATTAAATAGTTTCTCCTTTAGGATAGACTTTGATAAGAATAAAACAGTATTCGTATTTCAAAATGGTCTTACTTCCACCTCTTCTACAAATGCAAGGTGATTTTTCCCTGGTTTTAACTATGGAAACCTGTTAAGAGTTCTAAGAAGTGAAACACGAAAGTGTGGAGCCCAAGTGAATGGGTTGCCCTAGAGCAGTGATGGTGAATCTTTTAGAGCTTTCAATGATAACAAACAGCCCATGGCAGCACCCTGCCACAGCTGCCCTCGAAATTTTATCTCAGACTTACCCACACTAAACCTCTGGCCATTCTCCAACTACAGTTCAGGTTCCCCTACCTTGACACTGATTCCTGCAGTTTGCTTCTTGTGGGTTTCAGCTCTGATAAATTGGAATTTTCTCGACTCAGGGATGGAGGTGATTTGCCCTGTTGCCTTACTTCTCCTATAAATATAAGAACAGTTGTTGATTTTTCAGTTATTTGGCTTTTTCCTTGTTGGAAATGAATGGAAACTTTTAAACTTCTTACCTGCTGAACCAGAAATTGATTTATAACTTTTTCATCTCACTCTGTTCACTTATACCTCTTTAGGAATGCTTTCCCACCCACCACTTTGATTACCACCTAAATATTGATGACTCACAGATTTATTTCTATAGCAAAGACCTGTCCTCGAGTTCTACAATCATATACCCAACTGTCTGCCCAATATTTCATGTTCATGTCTCAAAGATAATTCAACTTTAATAGTTCTAAAACAAATTCATGATCTCTTTCTCTATGCTTCAACCCCTAAGTGAGCCTTTTCTGTTGTCCTTAGTCTCAGCAAATGGCACTACCATTGATCCAGTTATGCAAACCAAAACCCGAGTCATCCTTAATAACTTCCTCTATACCAAATTACATTGATTTTTACCTGATAAAAAGCATTTAACTTAAATTGCTTTACTCTTCTCTATACTCGAAGGCACCATCATTCCCTCCTAAACTGCTCTAAACATTTTTTTACATCCTTTCTTGCCTGACCCCATCCCAATCACCATCCAGTAGCCATAGAGATCTTTTCAAGCTACTGATTGGTCCTGCTTGGGTTTCTCAGAAAATAGTACCCGAGGCAAAGTCATGTGTGCTACCACATTTTTAGGAAGTCATTTCAAGTTGAAAAAAGATGCCGAGACATTGTAGTACAAAAGATGTTTTCATAGGAGTGCTCTCAAGATCAACATCTGTGAAAAGGAAAAGAAATAAGAAGAGAAACTTGTCTTGGCTTTGAGCACCACTCAAAGCTGTCAGCCTCTTGTGGTATCTAGTGTGACCAGAGCACTAGTTACAGATGTGGAAAGTGTGGCTTCCATAAGAGGCCTACCAGAAGCCGTGCTTCTTGTCTCATTCTGGAAGATACAAAGTGCAACAAATTGTCCTTTGCTTTAAGTGAGATGATCTCTCACTCTCCTAAAACTTCTTGAGGTTTACATTCAACCCTATAGAATACACATCTTACCAAGACTTTCAATATAAAGGAAATCTTCTAGCCTGTTTAGCACAATACTTAGAATATCAGTGTAATTTTCTGTGTGATATTCAGATAGTCTCATTTTCTTCAAACTGAATTTTAATTAGAAGGACATTTAGTTAACACACCCCAGAGGCAAAATTATCTGTGTTCATCAATGTGCATTTCATGCGATCCTCTTCTCTCACAGAGATAGAGAACTTTCACCCAATCAGTAGTTGCATGCAACATACCTCATACAGTGATAATCCGCTCTGGCCAAGATAGCACAGCTTTGCCATGATGGAAGCTAGAGCCACTGCTTGGCTGCAGTTGCTGTAGTCTGCTTTCATCTTCAAGGATCTGGTTTTTGCAGGCAGCGGACTGGAAAATGAAGTAATACATGAGGGAGCATCACTCCTTTATCTTTAGATATGTAAGAATAGCACTAATTTTATGGTTACTACCAATGAGTCTATGTGAAATGAGTGCTAAGATTTCATACCAAATACTGGGGGGTGGAGGGGTGTTAGTACATTGAATTTAAAAGAAGAAATCATAAAATTTGTTTCCTTTTAACAAATATTGAAGCTAACAATTTTAGCCATGTACAACTTGTTGTTTTCTAGGTGTCTCATTTCCAGGTCCCAGAGAGGCTATATTTTGCTTCCAGTCTTTACTCCACTACTATTATTCTCGCAATTCAATTTCTGCATTTTAATATTGTTGAATTTATTAATCTTTTTCTTTAAAGTTCTGCTTTTTTGTATCTTGGTAGTCTTTTAACTTAGTCATGAACACACTCATTTATATGCAGTGTGATCTCAAATACAGTTAATATTTAAATTTTTTAGGCTGTATTACAGAAAGACAAACATTGCATTAATCCCACTAAGAATACTTCCCCTCACTTCAAACACACTTTCCCCATTATTCTTCTCACCCTCTGAAGCAGTTCTAGAAGCTCTTTTGTGAGTGTCTTTAGTTGCATTGTCATGGGCTTCCTAAATGTCCTGGATTAATTCAAAATGTTCACCTTTCACAGTCATTTTGACTTTGGGAAACAGCCAGAAGTTGCATAGTGCCGGATCTGGTGAATAAGGTAGATGAGAACATGCTGTAAAGTTTTATAAACCCTGCTGTTTTTTGGAGAGCGATCAGCAGCAGCAGCACCGTGTTTTTATCACATCTCCTAAAGATAGGGTAAAGATATGTCTTGCACTCTAGTAAAGTTTTAATACACACAAACTGTATTTTTCAATCAGCTCTTGTACTACCATTTATCCTTAATCCCCTAGAACTGATAGTTACTATGTCTCTCTCTCTGTCTCTCTGTCTTGTCTCTCTCTCTCTCTCTCTCTCTCTCTCGCTCTCTCTCTCTCTCTCTCCCCCCCCCCGCTCCTTTTTTTGTCCTCAGCAGTAAGGATTGAATATAGGATTTAAACTGCATTCCCTGCCCTTTTTAACTTTTGTTTTTTGACCCAGAGTATTGCTAAGTCACTAAGTTGGTTGGGCAGGACTTGAAGTTGGGGTCCTCCTGTCTTAGCCTCCCAAAGTGCACCAGCAAAGCTGATTTTTGTATGTATTTTATTTTTTTGTTGTTTTATTTTTTGTCTTTTTGAGACAGGATTTCACTATGCACTTCAGGCTGGCCTTGAACTCACTTTGTAGCTGAGGCTGGCCTCGAAGTCACAGAGACCCTCCTGCCTCAACCTCTCAAGTGCTGGGATTATAGGCATGAGCCACCACGCATGGCTTGTATGTATTTTGAAGTGGGAGTCTAATATTATTCATTTTTTTCCACCCAGCACCATTTATTAATATCACTTACTGTCATTTTTTTTCTTTAGTCTGCTTTGTCATATCTATCAATTACTATTTTTTTAGTGGGAAATCCTAGATTAAGACATTATGCCAAAAAAAAAAAAAAAAGACATTATGCCAATAATAAATTAGTTTCTGAGATATAGCTACTGTTAAGATAATTTATTAAAAAGCACCCACAGGGTATAGGTGTTTTCAACCTAACTTCTCAATATGATTTCAGTTGCCATAAAAGACTCAAGGTACCATAATTTTTAAGTCGGGTTTTAATGCCTTCCTTTAAAGGTCAAAAGAAAAAAGAGAAAGCATAGGAAAAATTATAAAACTAACACAGAGAAAGCATGAGCCTTCTACTTGAGCAGACTATTTTTAGCATGTTCTAGAAACTACCAGGAATTAATAATGATGTTTTCCTCTGGTGACCAAACTCCGTTCTTTTGAATCAGTGAAATTTTAAAACAAGTTCACATATTCATTTTGTGTATCTTATAAAGTGAAAACTAGTCTGATTTAGTGCCCCAGCTAACTTAAGCTGATCAAATAAGTGAAACTATGTTTAATGAATAATTAAAAATGAGCATTATGCTGGTGAATTTTACTAGGCTTTTAAGAAAAAGATGATACATTCTGAACCACTGGGACTTACCTCAGGATTGCAAGTTTGGTTTCACAATTGAAAATTTCAGTAACAATTGAAAATTAATAGATAAAGAGTGAAAAAATATAAGATTATCTCTATAGACATTAAAAAGCATAAGACAAATTCACATCCCATTCATGATCAAAAAATACTTGCCACAGTAGAAGGAAACTCTCTTAAGCTGATAAATGAAATATCCAAAAAAAATGGTTATATCATATCTAATGGAGAAAGACTGATTGCTTTCCTTGTAAGATTTGAGCAGAAAAATAATAAGGTCTGTTTTCATGATTTTTATAACACTTTAGTGGTGTTTGTAGCCAATATAACAATGCAATACAGAGAAGTTAAATAGATAAAATTGGGAAAGAACTAAAAACATCTCTAAGGGAAGTATGTTAAAAAAAATCCTTAGACATCTACACATACACACAAAAAAAGCTTCTAGAGATCAAAAACATAGAGCAAAAAATTTTAAAGCCAGTTGTATTTCTGTATACCACCAACAGTTTTTAGAAACACCATTTACTGTAGCACCAATAAATATGAAACATTTAGAGCTAGATTTACACACAAGTCTTGTATAGCAGTATAGTCAATGAGTCAATGAGACAAGTGAAAAAATACATCATGTCATGTTTATAGTAAAAGGACTCAAAATTGTTCCAATGTCAGTTCTCCTCAAATTGGTGTATATTCTACATAATTCCAGGCAAAATCCCAGCAGGCTTCTTTGTAAAAATCAGTAAGCTAATTTCAAATTTTATATGCAAATACACAAGATATAGAATAGCCAAAACAATTTTGAAAATAAATTGGAAGAGTGATTTATAAGGCATATGTTTTTACTACAATAATCGAAGTGTTACTTGGGCATAAGAATAAGTGGAAAAGTGAATGAATGAATAAGGTCAACAGACCAGGAAACAAGAAATATAGCTACAGACATAAAGATAATTTATTTTTTACAGAGACACCATGGTAATTCAGTGAAAAAAAGCATAGTTTTTTCAACAGATGTTTCAGGAACAACAGGTTATCCACATAGACTACAATGAAACTCAACCCTTAAAAATTAACTCATTGTTAACTTTAATATAAGAGTTATAGCATAAATTCTTTTTGCCTTTTTTTGGGGGGAAAGGGGCAGTAGCATCTCACTGTGTGATGCAGGGTGACCTTGAACTAAATTAAATTTATGGCAATCCTCCTGCCTCAGCTTCCAAGTGCTGGTGTATAAGCATACACCGCCAGGCCCAGTGCTATACAACTTTATAATAAAACATAAGAATATTTGTGACCTTAGGGTAAGGCAGAGATTTTAAAACATAAAGGAAAAAAATTACAGGTTAGACATTATTAAAATATTTACAGAAGATAACCAAGTTTATTTTTTTAATTTTTAAAAGTATAAAAAACAAAAAAAACCAACAACAACAACAAAAAAAGGAAAACATTAACAAAAAGACAAAGTAGCACAAGAGCAGTACAATCAAAATTGAATTATAGACATAGTGACAGGGAATCACCAATGATTGGTACACCACACACTGATAACTTCAAAGTGCATGTTTCTGAAATCACATACAAACATACAATCTTGATCAAACAATCATGAACTGTTCCTTACCATAAAGCAACACAGGTCAACAGTGGCACCAGATTAGCCATCCTGCATATACATGCATAGATGCATATTTGTCCCTTTCTTCCTTTTCCTTGTCCCCTCCTGCCCCCTACCTTTGAGCAGATTCCCTTCACACCCCCCAATCCACATTCCGACCTTCAGATTCCTACACCAGTGATAGAATACATTGCCTGCACGTGAACCTCTGGTTTATTTCACTTACAAGTACAGTGACCAACTGTGACCATTTGCCTACAAAGGCCCCAAACCTGTCATTCTTCATAGCTGAGTAATATTCCATTATATAAAAATGCCACATTTTTTTAATCCAGTCCTCTGTGGATGGACATTTGGGTTGCTTGCACAATTTAGCTGTTACAAATTGTGCTGCTATAAACATGGGTGCACATATATCGTGGTGATATGATGCTTTCAGATCTTCTGGGAAAATACTCAGAAGAGGAATAGCTGGGTTGAATGGGACCTCTAGACCAAGTTTGCTAAGGAATCTCCAAACCGATCTCCACAGTGGTTTCACCAGTCTGCATTCCCACCAACAATGCAGTAGAGTCCCAATTTTCCACAGCCTCGCCAGCTTTTGTTATTGGATGATTTCTTAATGCTGGCCAATCTTACTGGGGTGAGATGAAATCTCAGTGTGGTTTTTACTTGCATTTCTTAAATGACTAAAGATGTAGAACATTTTCTCATATATTTATTTGCCATTCGTATTTCTTCATCTGAGAAGTGTGTATTCATCTCAGATACCCATTTCTGGATTGGGTCTTTGAATTTGGACAGGTTCATGTTTCTTAATTCTTTGTATGTTCTAGGTAGAAGACCTTTGTCCGAGGGACAGGCAGCTAGGATTTTTTCCCAGTTTGTGGGTTTTCTTTTTACTCTGCTGGTGAGTTCTTTAGATGTGCAAAAACTTTTCAGTAAGATGAGATCCCAGTTACTGATTCTTTGAAGTGTTTCCCTTGCAGTTTGATTTTTGTTCATGAGCTCTCTGCCTACTCCTATGTCTTCAAGATTGTCACCTACTTTCTCTTCCAATAGGTTTAGTGTTTCTGTTTTAATATTGAGATCTGTGATCCATTTTGACTTGAGTTTGGTGCATGGTGATAGACTTGGGTCTATTTTCAGTCTTTGGCAAGAGGCAAGCCAATTTTTCCAGCACCATTTATTAAACAGACTATCTTTTTTCCAGTGAGTTTGTTTGGCCCCTTTGTCAAAGATTAGGTGACTGAGTGTGTTTGTGGTTGTGGCTGCATCTTCCAGTCTGTTCCATTGATCCTCAGGTCTGTTTTTGAGCCAGTACCAGGTTGATTTTACTACAGTAGCTTTGTATATAATTTCAGGTCAGGGATTGTGATTCCACCTGACTTGTCCTTGTTTCCCAGGATTGCTTTTGCTATTCTGGGTCTCTTCTGGTTCCAGATGAATTTAAGGCATATTTTCTCTAGATCTGTGAGGTACGTTGATGGTAGTTTAATGGGAATTGCATTAAATCTGTATAACAATTTTGGTAGTATGACCATTTTCACAATGTTGGTTCTTCCTAACCATGAGCAGGGAATGTTTTTCCATTTATTGAAATCCGATCTCTTTTTTCAGAGTACTGTAGTTTTCATTGAGTAAATCTTTTACTTCCTTTGGATAACTGCAAATTTAAAATACAAGCCACATACTAGAAGAAAATACTGACAAGACATAGCTGATACAGGATTTATATCCAAAAACATATAAAGTATTCATATAATTCAGTCATAAAACAAGTCATTTGATTTTTGTTAATTGATAAAAGAGGCACTATCATAGATGATACATACATAGATGGTAAATAAGTACAGTACCTTTGACAATCAGAAATGCAAATTAAATCTTGAAGAAATACACTAGACACCTATTAAAATAACTAAAATTAAAAACACTAAAATAGCCGGGCATGGTGGCCCATGCCTATAATCCTAGCACTCGGCAGGCTGAGGCAGGAAGAGGCGGGTTGCAAATTGGAGACTAGCCTGGGATACAAAGTGAGTTCAAGGCCAGCCTGAACTGCATAGGGAGGCTCTGCCTCAAAAAGGCAAAAAAAACCCACAAATGTATATATACCATGTGACTCAAAAATCCCATTCTTAGGTATTTATCTTATAAAAGACGAAAACTTGTGTTAACACAAAAATATGTACATTAATGTTAATAGCAGCTCCTGTATTCAGAATTGCCAAAACCTGGAAACAATCCATGTCTTTAAGTAGATGAGTGGATAAACTGTTACATCTACACCATGGAATGTCTGGCAGTTAAAATGAATACTACAGTGTAGCTAACTCCCCAGAGACACTGTCCTGAGTTAAAGAAGACACTTTCAAAAGTTTATAGGTTGTACAGTTCCGTAGAGACAGACTCACTTGTTACTAAGTATCAGGAATAGGAGGATAAACAACTGTACAAATAGCAGTAAGAAGTTTTGGGGATTTAAACTGATTATTGTTTCTCTATAGATAAATTGTTTTTTGTCTTTCTTCTCTAACAGGGTTTGAAATTGTTGTATTATCCCTGGTTTAATGAAATTTTGTCTCAGTCTAGGTTTTTCTCATTTGTCTTTCATGGCTCCCCCTGGACTCTCTTAATCCAAAAACTAGATTTTTTCATTATCTTTTATTTAATCCCTTCCACTTTCTGTCTTCCCTATTTCTAGCACTTCTGCTAGGCATATTTTAGAAGCTTTAACTTAATCTTCTATGTTTCCTTTTTTTATATTACTGGATATAGAGGTAAAATAAAAGAAGTAATGAGAAATTATTTTTTTATCCCCCAAATTGCATTTTAATTCCAACTTTTTTCCATTGGCTCATATTGTAGCACACAGTGATTACATTCCTCATGAGGTGTAAGTACCAGTGTACATCACATCGTAATCCTTTCTTCCGTCCCACTTGATACAGGGGAGAGACTCCAAGCCTGCTAGACGTCCAGTACAAGTTCGTGTTCCCTAAAATCAAAGAATGACTTTTAGTAACAACAAGGTTAAGAGCAGAATATATTTATTTGGAGAAAGAAAGCTTCTGTCTGAGAGACAAAAGGAGTCCCAAGTGGGTTGCCAAGAGCCCTGTCTTTTTAGGGATTTTTATAGAGAAAATCCACAAGGTGGAAATTGCAAAATGGGCATGAGATGGGGCAAAACTGCAGTCAACCAATAAGATTATAAGTATGTAATTGCTCAAGTAAAAGCGATGAAATTGGGATCAAATGGGAAGCAAGTCATATGGCACATGGGCATGAATACAGAATAGTGGCTCTTCCTGGCTTCCTCAAGGTGGTCGTTCCTATATAGAATATTAATCCCTGATATTTATCCTTAGAAGCATGTGGGTACATTTGTTTTATCTTTTATCTGGAGGGCTAGCTGACCGTGGAGGTGCCTTTCTCCCCCACAGCTGAAAGGTATCCCATCTTTTGCACTGGCTGCTTTGAGGGCCTTGTCCTGTCTGACTGCCTGTAATATTTTTATCTAACTTAGCTGTCTATAACACAGTCCCCTCTCCTCCTTTACCCCTTGTTCCATCTCCTGGTGTCCCCTTCCATTTTGCAACCATATTTTTAAATCTTCAATTTTTTTTTTATAGATGAAGTACAGTTTCAAATTCTTGAGGACATTATTTATAATTTGCTGGAATATTTCTTCTTTTGCCTTACGATGTGTCTACAGATGCTGTGATTAGACATAGTTCCATAACTTACTGCCTTTGAGAGACAAGAAAATAAGAGAGGTTTAAAGCAAAATTCTAGAGTAAGACTAACCAGATTCGAATTCTAACGTGCCCTTTGTGACTGTGTATTCTCTGGTGGGTAATTTAACTTCATAGGCTCAGTTCCTTTGTCCATAGAACAGGACATAACTATAGATCTGTTCATAGAAATGTTGTGAAGGTTGAGTGCCTTAATAAGTTCATACTTAGAATATATCTGATACTTACACTCAAACTATTATTTCCATATGCCAGGTATAGAGCTCTAGTTTCCAGGAAAATAAAGTTGAAACAAACTTGAGCCATTCACTCAAAGACCTTAAAACAAAGGTTGATCTTTGTAAAGCCTGGTATTTACCTTCTGTCTCAATAGCGCTATCATGGTACATATAAATAGCCCAGCAGATCAAAACTGTGATGCATTCTCTATGATTGTATAAGTTTATTTAGCCTTAAAATGTAACCTGATACTGAAAATGTAGTAAAAATTCTTTTGCCTATTTTATGTCTTATCACTGTACTTGGAAAAAGTGGAGGAAATACAAGATTATGCATATAGTAGGAAAAAACATAAATAAATGACAAAGCAAATCATGGATAGCCCTCTTAAGAATATTAATGTGATGGGAATAAGTATGTGGAACAGGAAATGATAAATATGCTGGGTGACTAAAGCCTGCAGCAGGGAGACCATGGGTCCATGCTATAGTTGTGCCTCCATGTGCAGAGATTATAGACCTGGGAGAACAGTTGGTCTTTATCCTGTAGAAGTCAGAACATAGGTCAGATTTTCGAACAAGAGAGTGACATGATATAAAGAAGTATTTTTGTTTTGAACTTCTGTCCCTATGTACAAGATACAAATGTTTCCAACAAGTTAAAACATTAAAAAAAAAAAATTTTTTTTCTGAGTTGTGTCTAAACTCTAAAGTCAAGTCATTTTTGTAACACATTATATCTTTCAATCTCATCTTTTTCTTTAATGTTCAAATACATAACATTTTTGAGAGATTCCAGAGTTGTATGAAATAGGAATGTTGGCCATGGTAGTTCAAAGGCATGTAGGTTACAAGTAGGTTATTGAGGATAATGGGAAATTAAGATTGCCAGGCTTACTCTTCAATTATATGAGGAAAATTAAAGGTAAATTACATAGCAAAGTTTAGAATAAAAACCTGTGTAAGTATTCAAGTCCTTGCAAGTTTATAAATTGCCTGGTATGTTTGTAACTACAATGTAGCCAAAGCACAGGGGACTTTAGGATGTGTATTTATGGACTGATTCCCTGCAGATAACAACACTATTCTGGAATGCAATTGCTATGTCAATAGTTGTAGTCTTGCTGTTTTAAAATTTCTCCATCTTTCAACCTAATTAACTTAAAATGTCCCTAACGTGATTTACAAAGAATTTCATATTTATATTTTGCAATCGGCCTTTTGACTAGTGCACAGGTTTTAGACTTGCACTACAATGTGTAAACATTTTGTAAGATAATAAATAGCTCTTTCTGGCCTAAATGTTTTATGGTTGCCTAGTCGCTGCTAATTGGTCATGGCCTGAAATTCCCCATTGTTTAATTTTTTTAATTTGTGGGAAGCTTTTATAAATGAGTCTGTGGGGCTTCATATCACAGCTGTTGTCATTTAAAGTTTGGACTGCATCATTACAAATGAAGCCCTGCTGTGAAATCAAAGTCAAAAGGCATCTTGGCATTCCAACCATTTCCTTGGGAGAAGATTACAGCTCAAAACTGTTGAACTTTATTGCCTTGGGCCTCATGACAGTTTTCAGAAACATCCAAGGCATTTCTGCTAAAGAAATTCAGATGTGCTAGGACACAAATGACATTCTTGCACATAGCAGTGTCCTAGGAGGCAAAGGATAAGTCGAAGGAAAAAAGTCACTCCTTTTGCTGTACTCTAGGATTATTTGATAAAATCTATGGAGATAGTGAACACCATCAGTGACACCATGTGAAAGGAGGTATGGAGTTTTTCTACATAGCCTGACTATATTTTACAATAAAAACTTAGCTATGACTCCACTCCAAGGTAATGACTTCCTTCAAAGTCATCTTTCTTTCTTGTTTTAGGGGCTTGGGAAGGGCCATGCTAGATGCTGATCCTAGGTGCCTACCATAGGTGAGGCAAATGCCAAGGTCATTTCTCAGTTGATTTTGTCTCTCTGAGAGAAGTTCACACTGATTCATATTTCTTTTCTTCCTCTCTGCTCCTGTCTCTTAGTACATGTACCTGAGAGAAAAACATCACTCAAGTACAGTAGTTCTAATAGTCTTTCTTTATATCTAAAACTCATGTTTTTTTTTAATTTAAAATTGAACATCACTTGATCCAATTTAAGATCTATATAAATAGTAACCAAATTCCAGTAAAGGTCCCCACAGAGACCTCATGAACGAACATGATTGTACTTCAGATTTAAGGATGTATCCCATTCAGCCCTGAATTCATCTCAGCCCTTTTTTTTTTTTTTTTTTTTTGTCTTTTTGAGACAGGGTCTTGCTTTCCAGTTCAGGATGGCCTTGAGCTCATTTTGTAGCCCAGGCTGGTTTCAAACTCACGACAATCTTCCTGCCTCAGCCTCCTGAGTGTTGGGATTACTGGCGTGTGCCACCACACCCAGCCATCTCAGCCCTTTAAAATATTTTATTTATCATCTGTTTTCCTTCTTGGAAGTGTTCTGAGTTCATTAGCTACAACACTCCTGGCATATAATAGGTAGCCAGTAAGTATTTGTTGAATGAATGAAAATTGTTATTCAGAGGAATATCCTAATTACAGTCAACATTCATTATGTAAATCTGAAATATACCAGTATCATTTGTTCCTACTGACCTTTTGGCTCTGCAACATTCTGAAAAGGCATAACTTGTTCAGCAGCTTGCCAACAAATATTGATACTGCATCTTTGGTTTTGGGGGTGGTTTTGATGGGGTTTTTTTGTTTGCTTTTTTGGTTTTTTTGAGAGAGAGGGTAGTTCAGACTGTTGTTTAACTCACTCCTGTGTAGCACAGGCTGCCCTCAAACTTGTGACAGTCCTCCTGCCTCAGCCCCCCGAGTGCTGGGATTACAGGCGTGCACCACCACATTCAGCTGGTGGTGATACTGTCTCTTATTTGCTGCAGTAAAAATGGTGTCAAATTAGGAATGGTAGCATGTATCTGTAGTTTCAGCTACTCAGGAGGCTGAGACAGGAGGATCAATTATCCCCAAAATTTGAGACTAGCATGAGCAACAGAATGAAGCTTGTCTCAAAAGCAAAAATGTTTTCAAATTGCATCTAGTTTAGTAAGGAGCCTGGTAAGTAAATACAGAAGATAATCACAGTGTGATCTGCTAAGCATTTCCAGACCTGCGTGATCATATTTATTCAATACTGTATACCAGATACGATGTTAAGTGCTTTATATACACTACTCTAACAACTGCATTGTGGTCTGACAACTGTATCTCTGCAGATATTAATCCTTTGGAGTGAATCAGTACTTATTTTATGGCCCATTATGATGTCAATGTTTCTTAAATTCATACAGACAGTTGTGTGTAGCATTAAAATGCAGTGTCCTGGGCCAGGGATATAACTCTGCGGCGCAGCACCTGCCTGACAAGTGTGAGGTCCTGAGTTCGATTCCTCATACCGAAAAAAAAATTTCCCCTATTGACAAAATTCAGTGTCCATTAAATCAAGAAGGTGTTTTGTATATGTATAGATGTCAATTAATGCTAGCTTTTAAAGCATGTCTTCAAAGTTTCTCGAAGATTACGTTTTCTACCAGCATGACCTGTCAGTGACTGAAAAAATATATTAAAGTTTTTCAGTTTAATTGTCAATTGTTTTTAGACAACCAAGGATATTACTTTAATTTGACATTGACAGTGACACTGTAACAGCACAGGGAAGACGTAAAGAAGAGAGAAGATGGTTGGGCTTCCGGTTCCCTAACAAGCCTGGATTTCAGCAGCAGAGCCCTGGTGGCCGAGAAGCACCACCCAGCCAGAAGTAGAGGGGGAGGGGCAGGGCTAGGAGAGGCCCAGGGTGGGGCTACAGGACCAGGGGTGGTGCTAGCGCAAGTCTTTGGCAGGGAATATGCCCTTGGCTCTGCACAGGATGGAGTCCTTGGCGCCCACGTAGGGGTAGTTCTCGGATGGGATCCCCAGGACTGCTGGAATGAAGCGCTGGTGGGCATTGAGGGCATGCCAGACCATCTCTGCTATGTCCTAGTTGATGAGGAGGATGCCGGTGTCATCCCAGTTTAAAAACTGCCAGAAGATATCTTCAGTGTCTTTGATGGTTGTATCCTTCTGTACCACCAGGAAATTAGGGTGATGGTTCTTGTTAAGCTCCCTTATGCCACCCAGGAGAAAACCAGTGACTTCTTCATCTCCAATCGCTGGGGTTAGCTTCCCCATCCCCACCATCCCCGCAGCTGGCAGTGACAACTCCAACGCCAGAAGTCCAGTTGTTGATTTTTTATGTATCAATTTTGCATTGTATATTTTAAGGTTCCTGTCTTAAATTGTTATATTTTTCTAGTAAATTGAGCTATTTATCATATGGAATGCTGCTTTTTATCTCTAGAAATGCTTTTTACCTTAAAGATTGTCTGTTTCTTAATACAACTACCTCAACTTCTTTTGGTATTTGCCTGCTATGTATCTTTCTAATCTACATACTTTTTTGTACCTTTAGGTCATAGGTAGATCTTTTTAAACAACAGGTAGATTGTGGTTTTTGATTCAGTGATAATCTTTTAATCAGAATATTTGCCCAGTCTAAACAACAAAAATTAGACACTTTTTTTTTTAAAAACTTGTGAAATTTTGTTTGGAAATACTGCCTACCAAGTTTCCCTCAATTGAAATAGGTTAAAACCCTGAGCAGTCCTACAGTTTGAAAGATAGAATGAAGAAGAAAAATTTGCTTAATTTTGTTTACTCAACATTTCTCCTAAATAACAGCTCTCGGTACCCTACAGAGCTAGTTACAGAACTTGTGTTTAAACAGTTCGAGGAGCTGGTAGATCCAAGCTTCTTTCTCTCCACATGTTACATTTCCTGATATTGTCAGGGATCCTGGTATTTGATATAAATTCTACATATTTTCTTTTTATGGAAATGAAATGTTTCTAAGACCTACGCTGCCTTACAACTGGGGACTATCTTGACAACCAGGTGTATCTGAGAGACCTTATTTTACGAGTAACTCCTCAAGCGGATATTTTACTGCCCGCCTTTCCTTATTACTCTGCTCTTCTATGCCCTTAATTGTGTCAGAAGCCACCACTGGTCTCTTAGATTCTTGGGTTTTTTCTTAACAAATTTCCTCTGAAACATTGAAAACTATTGTTCTTTGTCCTTTGGATATCTGTAATATTATACATTTTCCTAATTCTACTGCATGTTGATTTTCCATTATA
This sequence comes from Dinomys branickii, assembly GCA_004027595.1. Classification (NCBI taxonomy): domain Eukaryota; kingdom Metazoa; phylum Chordata; class Mammalia; order Rodentia; family Dinomyidae; genus Dinomys; species Dinomys branickii. Next base: position 28,267 of record PVLD010011678.1, read on the forward strand.
CCTTCTACATAAATTTCTTTCCAATATCTATCCTTAGCTCCTTTTTCTTGTTACTTACTCTCTTTTCATTTATTCCTTTGTTCATTTGTCCAATAAACATTAATCAATGTGATGAAATAGTCAAAAGCTTGACTAATTTCGAAGTTCCAAGCTTCCTCTTCCTGTCCTGTTCAGACTCTGCCCACCATCACTCATGCCCCAGAATCATTGCTGCACACTGAAACACACATCCCCCCACCTCAGGAAGAGCATGGAGGCGGTCAGGCACACAAGACTGTCAAGGGGAAAGCATGGCCCTGCTGCGGAGGTAAATCTAGATACCAGTCGTCATCCTGCAGCTAGCTTCTCGGCTTCTTTCCTCTCACGTGGAAGGTAGAGAAATTGTACTAGACTACCGAATATCTAACATTCCAGCGCTGCCTTTAAAACCAGTTCACTCCAATGTGACTAACCAATGAAAGAGGAATTTATATTTTAATGAAACTAGCTACATTGTTTAAAGTTAGGGCTTTAATCATTATACCTGAGCCTCTAAGGAGGGTGTCAGTTGCAGACTTAACTACCTTTGAACACTGTGCTAAGTACTGGCTTCGTGATGGCTCATTTTGTGTCCTACTACCAAAGGAAGGACTGGTTAATGTTACTACATAGATATCCACCTAGCATGATAACATTGAGTTTCATCCATGTTATAGCATGTGTCAGAATGTCCTTCATTTTTAAGGTTGAATATTCCTGTGTGCGTGCATGTGTATGTACATACCATATACCCATATGTGTGAGAGTTTGAATTTATATATACCTGTTTGCTTTCAGTTGTTTTCAGTTCTTTTACCAGAAGTAAAAATTATAGAATATGTAGTAATTCCATTTTTCTTTATATATGCTGTTTGCTAATTCAGTGAAATGTTCTGGTTGTTTGTTTACTTCTGCTTGAGAAGCCACCACACTGTCTTCCACGGCAGCCACACCACTTTGTATTCACACCGAGGTTCCCAGCTATGCTGTTCCTCAGTGTTTCACCCAGTAGGTTTCAGCATCAGTGATATTTCTTAGCAAGAACAAGATACTCTTTTAGGTAAAAACAAAATACCCCGGGGCGAGGAATATAGCTCAGTGGCATAAGTGCCTGCCTGGCAAGCACAAGGTCCTGAGTTCAATCCCTGGTACCGCCAAAAAAAAAAGGCAAGCAAAATACCCCCAGTCACTTATAGAATGCATCTCAATCCCAGTGATGTTAAAATGTTAAAAAAAGAATGTGCTTCAGGGACAGTTCCCAATTACCCACCCCAGATTTACCCAACTACTTTAGTGACAACTTGGGATAAAAGTAAAAACCTCATAGTACAGTAAACAATTATTCCAGATTTTCATTTCCATATATTTGTGATTTCTGTTAAATATTTTAACAATGTTCATTTGTCTTTGTTTCATTTAAGGATTGTTCAAGTTTAGAAGAATATAACATTGCGGCAGCATTACTCCCTTTGACTAGTGCTTTCTATAGGGTAAGTTTCATTGGTCTGTATGTAAGCGAGTTATCCTTTATATACATGTATTTAGTTTGATTTCTCATGGAACTATGTGAATCTTGTCCTCTTACTATAACTAAAATGTATCTGTGGTTATATTTATTATAACATTATGTACTGTGGGTGAGAAATTTTTATACAATGCTAAATAATCTAATGCAGCACCCCCACTCATTCTACCCTAATTTATTTTCTTTATAATTAAGTTATAAGCTGATTTATTTACCTGTTTCCCCCTATCACAGAAAGTAAATTTCTTGAGGCTGGAATACTGTATTCTTTGCTGCTATATGCCAGTGCTGTACAGTAAATATTTATTGAGTGAGTCAGTAACATCCATACAAGTGCAATAGAGTTTAATATCACTGGTGATTTCTGTCTACCTTCTGAGAGTTTTCTGGACTTTTCAAAATGATTTATAAAATTCTGTCATGTATTACAGTGCTCCTATTCATGTCTTTTCATTAGTATATTAGCTCTTTCGACAATTGCACCGAATTCTCCTTATTGACACTTTTCCTGTAAAGAATTAAATAACCACACTATGAGTAATGCATTTAATATATTCTTCTGAATTGTGTAATGGGAAACAATAGACCTGTGGCAACAGACTGACTCACTGTTTAGCCACATGGACAGTCGGCTTCAGGAAATAGCAATTTAGCAAATTTGGTCAAATGCCGTGCTACTTCTCTGCATTATCAAACTCAAAACTACAAACTTAGGCTTAGGAGTAGCTTTATGGTTTTGAGTCTTTGTTTTTGTCTTGGTTTTTTGGTTTATTTTGTTATGATCTTCAGCAAGGGAGGAGAGAAAGGGGCTGTAAAAAGTAATTAAGACATGTTACATACATATACCAACTCCCCACGATGAATGCAATCATTATGTAGTGCAAACATGTACTAATAAAAATAAAGATGTTTAAAAAGAAGAGCACTTGTCAGACCTAGTTGGAGAGGTGATGTCATAGCATTTCACTAACAAGAACCAGGAATGGCAGCAGGAAACTGCCTGCTGGAGTGCTAGCAAGACTTACCTGAGAAGCCACCCACCAGGATGCTACTTAATCTTCTCAAGTGACACTTAACAGGAACACCAACTGCAGTGCTGCCCAGACTTCATAGATTTAAGCACCTCTAGGTGGCCCTATACCACTACCAGGTATGTGCCACAGGAACAGAAAGGAAAAAGCACACTAGAACCAGGAAGACAAGCCAATTTCTTCTCTTTTTTGTACCAGGAATTGAATTCACCACCTGCCAGGCATATGCTGTGCCACTGAGCTACATCCCCAGTGAGAAGCCAGGTTCTACTGCAGTGTCCCTACAGCAACTTTTATCAACAAAGTTTAATGTTATACTTGCTGGCAAAAGAGAAGTGTTTATAAGGTCCAGTTCTAGTATCACAAAGAGGGCAAAGAGAGACTTGGAAAAATCACTGCATTAATAACATACAGAGGATTAGATAAAGTGGATAACACTACTTGTTGGATATTTTCCAAATTTGTATCTTAAGGGAAATAATTTCTTGTGCATAGTGGATTTCTTAATTCAGGAAGAAGATATGCTTTTCATTTTCCTGGCCACAAATTGTAGATGAGCCAGCCTCATGCTGTCTGCCCAGGATAAACTCTTGGGAGCTGCTCAGCATTACTTTAGAGAATGCACTTATAAAATATTTTGAATAACTGTCTTTTTTAAATGGAGCTAAACAATTATTGATCATCTCAGCACAAAACATTGTGATGCCCAGCAACATCATGAGTAGCAACATTAATACCATATTGACATGATGCCAGGGAAGTTCAATTAATAATCTGTCTAGTACAAGCAATGTTTTAAAAAAATGAACTTGTCCACAGAGCCACCAGCCAGATGGACATTTTCTTAAGTAAAAATTGTGTGTATATGAGATTATATAGATATAGATATAGGGGCTGGGGATATAGCTCAGTGGCATAAGCGCTTGCCTGGCAAGTGCAGGGTCCTGAGTTTGATCCCCGGTACTGGAAAAAAAATATAGATATAATAGGATGGTATAAAATGCAAAGTATAAGTTCATTTTCCCAACTCACCCTGTTTTTTCCAAATAGGGAAGAGGAGGATCACATGTTCAAGCCTAGCTTGGGCAACCTAATGACTTAATGAAAGCCTGTTTCCAAATAAGAACGATTTAAGGGTGTAGCTTAGAATGAAGGCCCTGAGTTCATGATTCAATCCCCAGTAGCCTAGAAGGAAGAGAAGGAGAGAGAAGAGAAGAAAGAAGGGTGGGGGATCAAACCATGCATACTGTTTTCTCGCCTTGCATTTTTCCATGTAGTAGAACATCTTGGAGACTGGAGATCCTTCTATAATAGTGTATATATACCTCGTTTTAAATTATTATTTATATTTTTTCTTTTTAATGGAAAAGTGGGTTTTTTCCACAGGAGTAGACTATTTTATTGGCCCAACAAACAATGCTTGTCTTTTAGAGCTTTACTGAGTATATTGTTATATTACCTATCTTAGATGCATAGAAATTTGTAATCCAACAGCTATTTTTATCTGCATGATTTTGTTTTTCTTTAATTTCTTTATTACTAATTTTTAAATCTGGTTTATAAATTCTAAATGCGCATGCATTTACTTATTCTATTATAAATAAAATTTTAGTCATAAATATTATTTTCACTTCAAAGTATAAAAGCCCTCAGGCTGAGGGTGTAGTATAGCAGTAAAAGTGCTTGCCTAGCATGCATAAGGGCCCGGTTTCCATCTCCAGCACCACCAACGAAAATAAAGACCAAGGCAAGAAAATGTAGGGGAATGTGATAGGAAAATCTTTTGAATATCGGCTGTAAAAAGTCCTTTATTAAAAAAAGTCCTTTATGTAAAGCTAACTTAACGCAATCAATCAGAAAGTGTAGGGTGCCACAGAATTTCCTGAGCTGTCTCCTAGGTGGTGACCTTCTACTACTACCAGACTCACCTAGTAATTCCTCCCTCAATGTCGCCCCCCAAAATGAGTAAACTAAAATCTACCCTCTGTGTTTTTTGTGTCAAAACCTGTGATTCCAGCCAGGAGTGGTGGTGCATGTCTGTAATCCCAGCACTCAGGAGACTGAGGCAGGAGGATCGTTGTGAGTTTGAGACCAGCCTGGGCTACAAAGTGAGCTCACGGCCAGCCTGAACTGCATAGGCGCAAGACTGTCTCAAAAAGATCCCCCCCCCCCAAAAAAAGATGTGTGATTTCTTGTACGTCTGCTCATCTAATAGAACATGGTAAAGAACAGAGGCTCAAAGGAAGGTAATAACAATGAAAGCTAGTATTTACTGAACTGTATATAAGATGCTACATCTGACCTTGCAGTACCTCAGCCACCTCAGTGAAGTGATTCCCATTTCAAGTTGAAACGAATATGACTTAAAAAGTATAAATACCATATAGCTAGTAACTAGAGTCAGGACTTACACTCAGTTCTGATTTAAAGTTATTGCTTTTTAACTATAAAAGGGTTCTCCAAATAATGTAGGAGCCTTTGCCTCTGAGTCACTAGTATGGACTTGTTTGTCCTATAGATATTGTGGATAGTTTGGAGAGAATTCTAACTCATGGAAGCCAAATCACCCCACTTTCATAATATTAAGATTGCTACTAGAAGAAAACCTTATAGTAATAGAAAAAACAGGTATTTCATTGGTTATTTTTAATTGATAAATGATAGGAAAGATTCTCAAAAATCTACCAAGGAGGAAAAGAATTTTTTAAGGTTTTGTGATCTATATAAATACATTTTTGAGGCCAGACGTGATGGCACACGCCTGTAATCCCAGCACTCAGCAGCCTCAGGCAGGATTACTGTGAGTTCGAGGTCAGCCAAAACTATAAAATGAGTTAAAAGCCAGCCTGTACTACATAGTGAGACCCTGTCTCAAAAAGACTAATTAATTAATTAATTTTTTGGCTAAAAAGGATGAGAAAATAGTGATGAATGGTCTTTTTTACCTGCTGTAAGTGTTAACCTTAAAAATGAGTTAGAAAAACATTTGAGAGTGAAAACAGGCATTAATACTAGCTCAAGTAAAATTTTGCCTGGGAAAGATATGAATGTGCTTATTACAACAGATGTCTCCAGCACAGATTTTTTTTTTTTCTTTTTGAGACAGGGTCTCACTATGCAGTTCAGTCTGGCCTAGAGCTCACTTTGTAGCCCAGGGTGGTCTCAAACTAGCAAAGATCCTCCTGCCTCAGCCTCCCAACTGCTGGGATTATAGATATTGTGTGCCACCACACCTGGCTAACACTTTTGATTTTTTTTTTTTTTTGTACTCAGAATCGAGCTCAGTGCCTTGCACTTGCCAGGCAGGCGTTTATGCTGCTGAGGTATATCCCCAGCCCAACGGCAGCATTTTAGAAGACCCAGAAAATTAATGTCATGCTTTTATTTCCTCCCTTCATATTTTTGTTCTCTAAGGCAATTAAACATTCCTTCCTACTTCTCCCTTTCAGTGCTACCTCTTTTGATTCTCACAATTTTTCTTTCAAGTTTTTGAAGGACTGCTTTTTCCTACTGCTTCAGAAAAACTTCTTTTGAGAAACTATGAATTATAATTACTTTAGAACTACTATTCTTTATTAAAATTAGTTTATAGTCACTGTGTAAACTAGTGATAATAGGGCAACTGTGAAATAATTAACTGTATTTTTATTTTATTAAACTTAGTTATTTTTATTGATGTTACTGCGCTTGGGGATGCTGGGGTCTTATTACTCAAGCAAACAGTTAGTCAAGAAAAGCACAAGCAGTAGCAAAGTTTTATTAGATGTAGGACAAGACACAGGCTCTGTAGAATATGTTTGGGCCAAGTAAAAGTAGGAAAAGCAGTACACCCTGCAGTTTGAGGACAGGGCACCATGCAAAAGCAAACACAGGGCCAGAGATACAGCTCAGCCACACAGCACCTGCCTGGCAAGCACAAGCTCCTGAGTCTGGATTCCCAGTACAAAAAAAAAGCAAACACAGTGGCCAGAAACTCACTGTGGACTGTCCTTTCTGTGCCACCCACTCCTCAGACGGACATCAGTTCTAGGCCATTCTTGGAAAACCTGCTGCAGTTCTCAAGAGAAGTCCACATGTGGGAGTCTGAGAACTGTTCTTCACATGTGTTCCAGGAGCTTACAATTAACAGGTCACATCTACTTCCCCAGCCAGCTTTGCCACACCCTGATCTCCTTTCTCATTGATGTTGTTATTTATTAATTTTTAATTTGGAGTATTTTTCTAAACCCTTTGTTATTTCTTCCATATTATGCTCAAAGATTTGGGCCCATTTATGTATTCTAGAATTCTTTCTCTATTCTAAATAAAATTTAGTACCGTTTGGTTCAGTAGACATTGTATCACTACTGTGTCCCAAGTCTTAGAAATACAAAAGTGGGATATAGCCAACCTGTCAAGTGCAAGGTTGTGAGTTCAGTTCCCAGTACCAAAAAAGAAAGGGGGGAAAAAAAGGAACGCAAAGGTGAGAAAGTCAAAGACAAGGTTCCCTTGAAGAATACATAACATGAACATAATTAGAAAAATAAATTACATCAGAAGTGACCTATGACAGATATAATCTACATACAATAAAATGCTATTTTAATTCCTGGTGAAACAAGGAATACTACCAAGAAATTGTGACATGTGCCCATAAAAGTTAGAAGAGCATATATCTTAGAGGTCTGGCTAAGCCGAGTGAGGAATAAGCAAAGAGTAGGAGTAGGAAGATAGAAACTGTGCAGGCAGACAAAACACCATGAAACCTCTGCGAGCGTAAACTGGAGATGGAAGCAGGAGGAAAAATAGCTGATGGCCCAGACTGTGAATGATATCATGTGCCACGTTAAGCAAGTCAAATGTTATGTAAACAAAGACTTCACCTCTGCTGCTCCATGCTGTTCTATGTATTTCAGCCTGCCCTTGAGCTCACTAAACCAGGCTGGCCTCAAACTCATGTTGATCCTACCCTCAGCCTCCCAAGTGTTGGGATGTCCCCTGATTTTTTAAAAGAAGAATTAAATAAACCAACAGCACAGGCAAGATTTGAAAGAACTTTGGTTACTTACAATTTTAAAGTTAAATTAAACCCCTTAATAGGAAAAATTTATTTCAATAAAGTCTCTGAGTGTCTTCTTAATGTAAAACTTTGTATTCGGCATTGTGGGAATTACATTTATGTCAATTATCTAGTGTAGTAGCAGACATGAAAATAACTTGTGTAGGAAAATAGGAGGAAACAAACTCAGTGTTGTACTGACTAAGAATGTACCAGTGATTAAGGAAACTGACCTATTTGCTTTTTGGTTTTTTGATATTTATTTGTTTGTTTTGTCTTTTTGAAACAGGGTTCACTGTGCAGTTCAGGCTGGGCTTGAACTTACTTTGTAGCCCAGGCTGGCCTCAAACTCTCAGGGATCCTCCTGTCTCAGCCTCTTGAGTGTTGGGATTATAAGCGCCATGCCTAGCTACATATTTGTTTTTTTAAAGGGGAGTTGATAAGATTTTTCCTTGTAATATATTTATGTAGCTGCTATGGTCATGATAAGTTCTTAGGGACAAACCAGCTGCCTCTTTCCTCCTAATCATACTGCCAACAGATCATGTGTTGAATGCCTAGTGTGCATGAAGCTGCAGGAGGGGAGGTGATGATGATGGTAGTGACAGTAAATGCATAGCAAGCACTTCCTGTGTGCCATGCACTATGGCTAAGCACTTTGTGTCCAAATGCATGAACTTCACAATAACTGTGTAATCTGCATATTGTCATTGTCTCTGTTTTATATTTGAGGAAACAGAGTCCCAATAAACATCAGTAACTTGCCAAGTTACAGAACTAGTAAGTAGGAAAAGACAGAATTCAAGCCTCGGTACAATGTACTGGATGGGTGTTCTAGAATGTTCCTCTCCCCAATGACCACCACTAGCCATCAATAAAATGCAAAATATATAAGATAGAATATAAGTATTTTGTTAAATGCATAACTAAACCTTAAAAAATAGGGGACTCTTCACTGGTGAGGAATAAAAGTAAAAGTCTGACTTTACAGTAGTGTGCTGGGGCTGGCTGAGGGTGCAGGTAGCAGTCCACAGACGGAAAAGCCCTCGGCACTGGTGGGGAGGCTAAAATTTGTAAGTACGCTTATACATGTAAATTAAAAATATAATCTCTAAGTCATGACTTCTTGTGTCTTTGGGGGGACACCCAGACACAAACCATAACAGAGTCAAACCTTTTTATTCCTCTGCTCGAAATCCTGCAGTTGTTTCTCATCCTATTTAGAAGCTCTTCCCTAAATTAACTATGGTTTTGTCCTGCAGGTGTCTCATGTTCCTACATAAATGTCACTTTCTTAGTAAAGCCTGCCCAGATAAACCTACGAAAATTTTGCTCATCACTACTCAGCACTCTTACTCTGCCTTCCTTCCTCACTTCAGGTGTGTGTGTGTGTGTGTGTGTGTGTGTGTGTGTGCGCGCGCGCGTGCATGCACATCACGTGACATCTTTTACCTTATTTCTGTTTTCTCTGTCTTGCTATAGCAGTTAGTCTATTTAGTATATATTAGAGTCATACTATCTGGGATTTCTTAGCTCTGTGACTTTGGGCATGTTATTTCACTTCTTTCTGCGACAGTCTCTATAAAGATGATAATAATATCTAATTTATAGGGTTGTTATGAAGATTAAATGTGATAGCTCATGTATTTGTTGCCTAGCACATAATAAGCCTTCAGTAAATGTTAATAGTTGCTGCTGATTTTTTCGTAGTTGTTATAATTGCTACTTACCTTCCTCTCTCCCTTTTCTTTCTGTTGTGTAGCTTAGCTCAGTTCTACCATGAAGTGCCATCTTACTTTCTCATTGCTGAGACACAGTATCCGACACCCAGGGTTAACAAAGGAGAGATTTATTTTGGCTCACGGTTTGTAGAGGTTTCAGTCCATGGTCAGCAGGGTAGTATGGCAGAAGAGAAAAAGTTCATGGCATGACAGACAGAAAGCAGAGAGGGACTGGGGGGCGTGCACCTTCAGACCATGCCCACACCTCTTCCTACCAGGGTTCACCTCCCAGCATCACACCAGCTGTAAACTTACCAGGGGACTCATCTACTGATGAGCGTCACACTTAGCTGTGAATTCCTTAGCGGGATAATCCACTGACGAGTGTCACGGCCTCATGATCTAACCATCACCCCAAAGCACCACCTCTGAATGAGCATGAAGTTTGGGAGGACATCTAGATGTAGACTGTAAGTGTTATAAACAGTAAAAGCCACTCCAAAGACTTGTGACTGGATATATTGTTTGACACAAGAACCAACAGTCATACTGTTACCAAATTGTGGGGTGCTAGAATCTCCTTCCGGAGGTGGTTTCTTTTTGTCCTCAGCAAAGATTTAAAGACAAGCACAAGCAATAGCAGAGTTTAAAGGTAGGAAAAGAAACAGGCTCTGCAGAGCGAGTTTGGGCCAAGTAAAAGTAAGAAAAAAAGTACACCCTACAGTATGAGAGCAGGCCACCAGGCCAGAGCAAATACAGTGGCCAAACCTCAGTGTGGACTGTCATTTCTGTACCACCCACTCCTCAGGCTGACGTCAGCTCTAGGCCACCCTGTGGAACACCAACAAAAAAAAGTTCCGAAAAGAAGTCCATGTAAGGCGCTTGGGGAACTGTTCTGCACATGTGTTTAGGGACCTTATAATTAGCAGGTCAAACCTACTCCCCATGACAGCTTTGCTGTGCCCTAATCTCCTGTCTCCAAATCAGTTGTCCAGTTCTTACTGGCTCTGTGCTGAGTTTTGTTTTCTCTCCTTTTTTATCAGTACATATTTGATACATAATGAATACATTCATTGTGGGAGTTGGTACATATATATACATGCCTTAGTCCTTTATACTTCCTTTCTCTCCTCCCACTCCCTCTCCCTGCATCCCTAGATCCCCTTCCCATCCACATAAGCTTTACCCCCTTGTTCCCTATCAACTATTTTTATATGTTGCTCTTTAAATTTTTATACTTTGGGTTTCTCATATAAGAGATACAGATGACTCAAATTTATCTTTCTTTATGGCTAAGTGGTATTCCATGTGTTCACAGGTTCTGGGTATTGGGGACTTCTAGAGATTCTTTCTAGGTTCTTTTTGTCATGAACAAGAAATTAGGCAAAATAAGTGCAAATATGAGTGAGATTTTTACATTGGGTACTACTACACATTTTCTTTACCCATTCAACTGTTGATGGGCCCATAGGATTTATCTATTAAGAGTTGTAGAGCTATAAACATGGGTATGCATGTGTCACTGTAATATGGTATCTTAACTCTTTGGGGAAGACACCCAGAAAAGGTATAGCTAGGTCAAATGGGGTTTGTGTTTTATCATTGTGAAGAACTTCCATCCTGTTCTCTAGTAGTTTTACTACTTTACATTCCCACCAACAATGTAGAAAGATCACTATTCCCCTTTGCAACCTTGTCAGTATTTATTTTTTTGGCTTCTTCATGATAGCCATTTTCTCTGGAGTTTTGATGGTAGTGACAAGTCAATAATGGGCAGAGGAGATATGGAAGAATAGAAAGAGGTGACTCAGTGGTAGAGAGCTTGCTTAGAATATGTGAGGCCCTGGGTTAGATCTCCAGCACCATATTCAATCAATAAAATGGAAACTATGATTTCTGTATTGTTCTTGGGTCCAGGGAATTGTTATGATAGCTACCCCTCCACATGTTTCCCCTTTTGTGCACATACCCTGTACTCCACCTGTAATTAGACACTGCCTAATGAAAGGTCACATACTGATGACTTGAGCTGAAAGGAAACAAGACAGCTAACTCCAAAGTTGTCATGGCAGTAGATGTGCTTTGGGTGTAAGAAATCTAATAAAAGAGCTATTTAGTCTGAGGTAGGATTAAAAAGTTAAAAAAAAAAAAAAAAAAGAACAAAGGAAGTCATAATTTTAAAAATAAAAACTTAGCTTCAGGACACAAGTCTAGGTTAATTTTTTTCTCTCTTCTCTCAGAACATAGTAAGCCTGGGCAGTTCTCTTTCAGCTACCAAAGGGCTTGGTTGTCCCTTTTTAGTTGTGTGTCCTCTCTTACCTGGGAACGGGCCACCTTTTCTCCTGTAAGTTAGACTTTCCCTAGACAGAGGCCGTTATTTTACTATAGGTGGCCCTCCCCGATACCAAACCAAAACCAAGACTATAGCCTATCAAAGACCACAGATTTCTACCACCCAAAACGCAAAGATTCCCAGATTTGAACAATAGTACAGCCCATTTTTCTCAGTGCCTGACTCTTGAGTGCATCCTGAACTCTCTACCTAACAAACCCTTTCCCTACCTTTTACTGATGCATCCTGAAACTTCTTTTTCTTTTTGACAGGAGTCAGCAAACCTGCAAGCCCTCCACATTTAGGGTGGGTTAAGTTCCTCCTCTCAGCTTTGGAAATGTCCCAGGCCAGCCTGGTAACATTTTCTCTCCTTCCAATCCTCTTTAAAAAGATTACTAACTCAAATGCCTAAGCAAGTCAAAAAGTAACATAAATGATTGAAGTGTAAACTGTACTGAAGGAAAGAATATTTGTTCATGTTAAAGGGACATATGCTATTTCATTTCAGTCATTTGTTATGAGGCAAAAAAGTGTGGGCACAGTGTTGCTGGGCTTTCTAATTTCCAAAAGAAGATAAGTCTACATTTAATGGATTTCCTAATAGATTATTAATAATAAAATTCCAAACAACTACAGGCTGCCAGTTTGTAGTTTAGACTTTGTGCATCTGTCTACAAAAAAATGATTATTGCAGAATGATTATTTAAGTTCAGTGATAGTGTTATGAGAGTTTTGGGGTGCTGTGAGTTCCTTCTAGAGATCCTTTCTAGGTTCTTGTCCTGAATGAAGAATTGGTCAATACAACCACAAAGTTTTACATTTATTAAAGGTAGGAAAAAAGTATGCTCTGCTAAATGAGGACCAATTAAAAGTATGAAGAGAAGTACTCCCAGTGCAGAGCAGAACACAAAAAGAGCTCATAGTGGCACCCAGGTTAATGATGGACGGAGGTCTTCTGTATACCCCACTCCTCAGACTGACATCAGACATACGTCATTCTATCAAAGATCTGTGTGATCTTATACCAGAAGAATTGAACATAACATTTTTTGATTGGTCCAGGTTCAGGGTTTGGAAACTATTTTTCAGCACGTGTCCTGCGTCTCCATGATTGACAGGTGATGCCCATTTGCCCAGCTGTCTGACCAAACCTTAATCCCCTGCCTCAGGAGGTCCAAATAAAAATATAAATTTGAGAGACTTCAGCAAAGTGATGATTATTAAATAGTGTTGGGAGAAAAGAGAAAAAGAGTTTAGGTCAGAAAGTTGGAAAAATCTACAGAGTGTCAGCAAGAAATAAAGACAAACAATGAGACAGCACAAGAAAATCATATGAACAAGATCAAGTAAAGTTGCAAAATTCCTACTTTGGAATAGAAATTAAAGTTGCATAGTTGAGCGTGCTATCTTTTAGTACCTTACATAGTGCCATTGCAAATCAACTGTTCGTTCATTTTGTGAGGAAACGGGAAGTAATTAAAATGATGAGCTTGATTCTACAGTAGCATAAAATTTAATTTATTGTTTTCCCTTCCAAGGATATTTTCTTTTTAGAAGATTGCAAGAGATAACAAGGCTACCTGACAAAAGGAATGATGCCTCACCCTCCCCAGTTCTGAGATAACAGGAGGTGAGGGCAAGTGACTCCCTGAAGGCACCCCATCCACTAGAAGGGTGCTCAAGAAACGGGGGTGAGGGCGGTTCCTTTGTGAGGTGGGTTTTTTCCTAATTCAGCCTCCCCTGTGGTATTCTTGATATTCTGGCTCCTGTTGCAGAATTACAGGGCAGTCAAAAAAATCTGATGTACAGTTTTAAAAATTAAACTTTTACAACAAAATAACTTAAGACTTTTGGGAGGGCTGTTGATATAGCTCAGTGGCATAGTACCTACCTGGCAAGCTCAAGATCCTGAGTTCAGTTCCTGATACCAAGGGAAAAAAAAGAATTTCTTTTCATGGTACTGGGGATAGAACCCAGGACCTTGCACATACTTGGGGAGTGCTGTACCACTGAACTGTGTGTGTATATATGTCTGTATCTATAGATAATAGATCTCAAGCCTAAGAAATAAAATTTTTGATGTTTTTATCTTCTAGGGGAAAAAAAGTTCTCTCTTCCTGCTTTGCTATTATCATGTCTGAAGTACCATACAAAATGTTTATATCCTCCCAAATTGAAAACAGAACCAGCAAGCCTTAATGTGGTTTTCTCAAAACTAGTAAAATCTCTGCTGCTTTTGTCCATCGTCTTACCTATCATAAAACTTTGAAAAGAAAAAACAAGCAGGAGATGTATGTAGCTCACTGATACAGCACTTAACCTTGCATGTTCAGGGCTCTGGGAACAATACTCAGCACCAGAAAAGTTTTAAAAGATAACGGGCCTTCAGTAAATGGGGTTTTATTCATGGAAAACACAGAAATTGGAGGAAAATACTAGACAATACAGAGTTCAAAAATACTTGTTTTTGTTTTTCGTTGTTTTGTTTTGTTTTGAGACAAGGTCTCACTGTGTAGCCCAGGCTGGCCTTGAACTCATGGCTCTCCTCTTGCCTCACCTTCCCCAGTGCTAGGATTACAGGCATGCACCACCATGCCCAGCCAGATTTCAGAGTTTTAAAGAGTACTTTAATATTTTTTAAGTAATGCAATTAAAAGTATATGAGTCACTCATCCGGAGTGTTTCATTATGTTCAATTTTGGGAAATAACATACTATTTTGAGTATCGGTCTCAAAAAAGCTTTAGATTATACATTTACCACCTTAGGATAGTTCAATGAAATATTCAGAATATGTTTACATGATTGAATATATAACTTGTGTTCTTAGGTTTCTGTTTTCCAGAATATTAACTTGAACAACTATAGGAAAATGAGTAATTCTTAGTTTAGAAAACACAAGGGAGTGTGTAAGTGGAAAGTCAGAAGCCAGGCACAGACTGCGATGTCTGCCACATACCCTGCTGGCGGGGCCCTTGTGCTGTCGGGCGCGGCAGCACAAGTGACTGTGTGCCCCCAGCCCGGCAGCAATAGCACGTCCTGTCCTGTCCGTCGTGCACCAGGAAAGCTGGAATGTGCAAGTATCACTTGCAGATAAGGAGCCAGGACCACTACCCAAAATACAGGATGAAAACAGGGTAAGAGTCAGTTTCCAACCAAGGGCAGTGATGTGTCAGTCATTCTTAACCCCAACCCACTCTTTTTTTTTTCTTTTACATATATTAAACCTATAAGTAAGGTTTCACTTGAAGACAAGCTAAAACTACATTAAATAGTTTGAAACACACTCACATCTTTAAATGATGAAAAAATCAACAAACTAAGATCTAGGTAATTGGCTTTTCACTCTTTTACAGTAATCTAGCACCAGCCTTGTCAAAGGAAAGTTTGTTGAACTAATTATCCAACATTCAGTATAAAAGATCAGGCCTTTTGATTACCTATGTGAGGTCTAATCCTTCCACCTAGATCTGGACTGTCAACGCTGCTGCCCAGTGGAAGCACCTAGCATGCTTTTCATGACAAACAGATGTAAAGTGCACATCAAAAGGCAGTTGAAAGCCAGGCATAGTGGCACATACCTGTAACCATAGCATTCGGGAGGCAGAGGCAGGAGGATCACAGCATGTTCAAGGCCAGCCTGGGCTGCAAAGTGAGTTCAATGCTTGTCTGAACTGCATAGTGAGACCCTATCTCAAAAAGATAAAAAAGCCAGGGACATAGCTCAATGGTACAGTGCTTGCCTGGCCTTCAATCGTGTAAATGTGATGAGGTCTAATACAGTTTGATGACATCCTTCACTGGGAGAAACTGATTATAATGACAGTACCATCCAGGTGTGTGTGGAGTGAGGTTAAAGCCCCAAAATAATTTGATGCCCTTTCTTCTTTAGAACTTCAAGTTTAGAATTCTAAAAGGTAAGTTAATGAAAAATGAGGACTATTAATCTATAATACCTTCATAGACTGAATGAGGAACTTCATAGACAACTTAGCCTAGGCATTTCAAGATTGTGTGATTTATTAGACTTGAGTTGGAAAAAGAATTTATAAAATATGATAGTAATTGTAACACTTCCCTGTGCTAGATAATGTATTGTGTACTTCATATAAACGAATACAATTCAGAACCCATGTTTATAAACATCAGTCAGTGAATATGACCAGTGAGAGAAAATCAAGTGGTTGTTTTTCAACCAGTATTTTTCATTGTTTTTATTCGGCAATACAAAGAAATACTGTCACCTGGTAGGTGCTAAGGAAATACAAGTTAGAGTCTTTGTTAGCATTATGTAGATCTCTGCTGTCAAGTGGTAAAGTCCAGAAACAATCAGCAGAGAGCTAATTGGAGTGCTTGGGCAAGGGAACTGCATTGAGTTAAACAATATTTTATTAACTTTGCAGTGACTACAGTTTAAAAAGAATTATTGACTAGTGTAGGAAAAAATTGGGGGGGGGATTGAGAAAGGGTCTCACTATGTAGTGCAGGCTGGCCTTGAACTTGCTTATATAGGGCAAGCTGGCCTCAGATTCATGGCTGTCCTCCTCCCAAGTGCTGTGATTACAGGTGTGTGCCACCACATCTGGCAGTGTAAGCAAATTTTTAAGCACTGTATTAGAAGTTTCAGAAAACCAAAACACTATATATGGAAGCACTAATCAATAGTCCTATACTAAGTTGCTTCAACACATTATAAAAATTTGCATAAGTTATTGCAATTGTGTACTTTCTATGACTCAGGATATTGTGTCACCGTTAGTAACTTCCTTGTAATTATAATCAAATTTTATTAGTTTCATCCCAATGCATGTGAATTTTGTAGGAATGTTTCTATAAAAAAACAATAAAAGAAACTATTAGAAACTCTCAAGATTACCAGGTAACAAAACAATTTGTTTTTATTCAAGTAATCCCTAGGATACTTTTCCTGAAATGTTCTCTAGCTGTTATTTACATTTTTGCTGTCTCAAATTAAGGAGACATTTGTATTAGACTAGAATTCTTGTCCATTTACTAAGTAATTGATTGCCCAATTGCATGTTTGATGACTTGACTCATTGTGTTGTCAAAGATCTTTGGTGTTACAAGAAAAGCTGTGGAAAAACAACATATTTTTGCTTTATTATTTTTCTTACAAAAACAAATTCATTGGTTTAATTGGGAGTATGGAGTGAGTTGTAGAGATCATACTTGGCCAAAGCTAAAATCTGTTTTCTTTCCAACCAAGAAAGTTAACTGAAGCTGACTTGACTTCTGGGAAGTACATTGCAGCTGACATCTGGGGATGCTCCATGCCAAAGTGTTATCACATGAGAAATCAGTCCAATAGGAGTGGAATTTGAATCCTCTTACAGGATTGAGTTAAAATAGTACCTGCACAATATCACCTTATTTGGAATTAATAATTTTAAATTGTTAAGCCTAACTCTATAGTTAAGGGAGATAAAATACTGGATAACTTGTTCTTCCTAAGGCAACCATATACTAAATTTCAGTGGCTTCATCTCAGTGTTATGAACCTTGCACGTTTTTTAGAATTACCAGTAGAGTGAAAAACACATCTTTGTTGCTTCAAAAACTGTGGTTATTTTAATTTATCCTTAGGTACCAGTTCTGTGCAAAGAAATTTCTCTCCAAATGCAAACCTTAATCATTGCTTTGGTTCATTTGTATCTTTTATGTCATTCTGTTTTTCTTCTTGCTCTATAAAATATTGAGATTCTCTATCTAAAAATTCTTCAGTAATGCTTATTTACTATGCTTTTGAAAAGTAAAGGAGTGTCTCTGTGTTTCACATGTGTAATCTTAAAACCACCATCGACCCCATATGTTTTTGTTTTTCATAGTAAACAGTGAATACTTGCCAAAGGCTTCTAACGTCAGTAAAAGAGTTAAGGCACACATCTGTTTGAGAATGGATATAGATAAAGTATAGATATTTCCTATTCCTTCCACTTAAATTTGAAAATCATACTTGTCACAATCCAAGTCACTAATAAAAATGTCAAAAGGAGCAGAATTTTTATAGCAGGCTACTTGATACCTCCTTGTACAATACCCTCAGTCTACTCAATCATTAGATGTGAAAATATGATAGGAAGGATAATTTGGAATATCATATAAAGCCATTTAGATTAATATGCTGTAATAACTAAGGAGTACATGGTACTAAACTCTTGAGCAGGACAATGTCATGATGTGTTTCAAAAACTTACAGCAGAGGAGAGGACGTTAGTAGGCTAGCATAACAAAAGCAAAGCTTTTATTACAACTTGTCTCTGAAGAGAACTTTATAGATTATTCTTCTAGCTTAATTTTGCTTAGATAGCACTGCTTCCTTTTGTATTAGTCAGCATTGTTAAAAACATTTTTGAGCCGTCATAGACTCAATAAGAATTTGTGGAGGACCTGCTAAATTACAGAAGAAATCATTACAACAGAAAATAAATTATGTGGTGCTATAAATACTCAACCCAGTAACTTTGCAAATTCCCTTTATGTCTAAAGTGCAAACATTTTGTGCCTAACTCATGAGATCTGATTTTAATTTCTGCAGTTTTGCAGTAGTCCCTATTTGTCACTGATAGATTTTTCACATAATATGAGAACCATAAAGACAAAGGAAGGTGACTTTTGGAAACAGGTTTAAGTTTTAGGGAAACAAAAGCAGAGAGAACCCTTAGTCATAGGAGTGTTTCACTGTTGATGGTTCAGGATTTTCAGGAAAAAAATCAGAAAACCATTTGGAATAGCTGAGAAATTAGCTGGTTTTATTATACTCTTAGGTGCCATTTCTACCTAATAAAAGTAGATTTAGAAACAAACTTCTGGCAAATATGTAACTCTTGAGAACCCACAGGCATTCTTTATGCCTCCAGTACCTATAGAAAGTAAAAGAATTAAGACACACATCTCTTAGGATGAATATAAATTACAGAGATTTTCTTGGCAGGGGATGTAGCTCAACAGTAAAGGACATATTTAGTATGTATATGGCCCTGGGTTTGATCTACAACATCCCCCCCAAAAGAAACCACTTCAATTTCAAAATCATACTTAAAACCCAACCATACATAAATACCTCAAAAGAGAAAGAATTTTTTAGCCAGTCACTTACCACTTCCTATTAGAATATCAGTCTACTCAGTCATTAGCATTATTGCTCAGTACAGTACATAAGATGATAGACAAGTTTCTTGGGTTGGTGCCAAGACGTGAAAGATATGGTTGGTCTCTGCTTTCAGAAGCTTTTAAGAGAGAGATTATATGTATATAGTTTTTATGTTTAATAATTAATAGTTTACTTTTCATTTTTTTAAATTTTATTTTAAAGACAAAAGAATGGAGACATGAACCAGAAAAGCCATAAACAATACAGAAAATACAAAGTTATACAGAATATAGTAGGGAATTAGCACTGGATGTTGTATTACATAGTTATCTTCACATTAGTTAACACAAAAACATTAAAGAAAATACCAAATTATAGAGAAGATAGTAGGGCATTTGCACTGGATGCTGTATGATATAAAGTTAACTTCACTTCTGTTAATACAAAAACGATA
>PVLD010011678.1:47595-64168 GCA_004027595.1 Dinomys branickii
ATTTGATCATTCAATTTTTCTCCTCCCTCATCTCCATTGCCCTACCACTCAATCAGTCATCTTCCCTGTGATAATAACTGTACTCCTGGGTTTATCTATATCCTTGGACTCTCGCCTTGGGAAGAGATATAGCTGCCTCAGACTATACTATAACATACATGGGTGTATACAAACTGCCATGGTTGGAGGTGGGAAAGCAACTATGCTCACAGCGGACCGCCCAGCTCCACCCTGTCATCATGCTATGGGTGGGGGCGGGTCCAGTCCATGAGGTGCCCTGAGCGGGGTCCTCAGCAGAGCAGCCACCGGTCCCACTGCGGAGCAGCTGCAGGGCCCACAGCGGTGCAGCCACGGGGCCCACTGCAGAGCAGCCGCTGGGCCCACTATTTCATTTTTAACCATAGTAAATTGTTGGCATTTTAATAAATATTTATTATCCTAATGGCCATGCAAAAATAGGAACAGTATAGAAACTGGTTTCCTATATTTTTTTAATAAAACAATGTCATATTACTTATAAAAAGTAAGCCTTTGTACCTTGGTCATTTTTGTTTCAATATAAACACTAATATTCTTTATTATTATTACATTGTACCACATTAGCAACTAAAATCTAGTAAATGCTATTGCCTTGTATAACCCTTAGAAAGATTATAACATGGCATTTCAGCATATTTTTGAGCAAAGACAGTCTAAATGT
Organism: Dinomys branickii; assembly: GCA_004027595.1. Classification (NCBI taxonomy): domain Eukaryota; kingdom Metazoa; phylum Chordata; class Mammalia; order Rodentia; family Dinomyidae; genus Dinomys; species Dinomys branickii. The sequence goes on from PVLD010011678.1 coordinate 48,296, forward strand.
AATTTAAAAAACAAAGATTGCTACGGAAATATAGACAAAATTCTACAAAAGATAGTCTTAGGTTGCCATAAAAAAAAAAATACTATAAACTGGGCAGCTGAAACAATAGAAATTTATTTATTTTCTCATACTTCTAGAGACTAAAAGTCCAAAGTCAAAGCCGTAGTCATTCCTTTTTTTTTTTTTTTTTTTTTTTTTTTTTTTTTTTTTTTTTTTTTTTTTTTTTTTGCGGTACTGGGGATTGAACTCAGGACCCTGCGCTTGCTAGGCAGGCGCTTATTCCACTGAGCTATATCCCCAGCCCCTGTAGTCATTCCTGTTTCTGGTGCGGGCTCCTTTTTTGTGTTGCAGATAGCTGTTTTATCATTATGCCCTCCCGCACATCACCTTCCCTCAGTGCACACAGAGGAAGCAATGAGTGAGAGAGCTTGCAGACAGACACAAAACAGAAAGCGATCAAGATTCAAAGCTCTCTGGTATCTTATGGCCTCATTAAGTTTAATTACTTCTTTACCCTAAATACATTGGAGGTGAAGCCTTCAGCATATGAATTTGTGGAGGAACACAGAGATTCAGCCCATAAAAGAAGAAATACAAAGAAGAAACAAACAGAATATAGTACAAAACTTTCTTTTTCTTGAACTAAGAGAAACTAATAATAGAAATGAAACATATTGTCATGTATATTAAAATACTGTATATTTGAAACATCGAAGTAGGTAATTTGGGGAATTATTTGAACATCTCCCTACCTGGAATAACAACTTTGAAGACAATGATACAGTATATGAACTACTATTCTCTTATTATGTTCTTATGAAATTTTGTTTTATTTTTCATAAAATAAAAGAAGTAAAGAAGGAACAACCAGAGAGAAGGGCATTTTGAAAGAGGCAAGATTTGAATAAGCTTTAGGAGAATAGAGAAGATTTGAATCATCAGAGATTAGAAAGAGGAATTTCAAATGGAGTGAACAGCTTAAGTGATGTCATGAGAGTGAAAAAGTAGAAAATTGTTCAGCCCACACCATTCAGTTCTTCCATCAGTATCATCTGTAAGAGCAAATAGGACCAAGGATATCAAGAAAGGGAGGATGTGATATTATTCAGTACCTTATAAAGGGTCCATTTCTGGCTTTAGCACTGTACTAACTAGGTACATAACCTTGGTTATATTCCTTTATTTCTGTCTATTTCAGTATCCCCATGTGTCAGTAAAAAAAAAACAACTATTTCTGATGTTGGTTCTAACACTGCATCTATGCTTTAAAACAAGTAAGTTATTTAAGTTTTAGGAAGTGGTTACATGTTTATACCTGTGTGCTTTCAGATTGTGCTCTAGCCAACAGATGTACAATTTCTGCAAATGTTAGATGCTAGGGAAGAAAACTTACTGCCTTTTTTATAATTTTTAAAGACCAAAAAATGAAGATATGTGAACCAGAATAACACAAAAACAATAAAGGAAATACAAAATTACAGAGAAGATAGGGAATTTGTATTGGATGCTGTATTACATAATGTTATCTTCGCATTTGTTAAAAACAATAAAGGAAATACAAAATTATAAAGAAGATAGTAGGGAATTAGCACTGGATCCTGTATTACATAATGTTATCTTCACATTTGTTGCTCAGTTATACAGATGTTGGCTCATAAGATTAATCAGTTTTCTCCACCCTCATCTCTGTTGTTCTCCCACCCAGTCAGTCATCTTCCCTCTGATAGTAACTGTTTTTTTTTTTTTTTTTTTTTGGTTTACTTACTCCCTCAGGCTCTCACACTAGGAAGAGACATGGCTGTTTCTACTTATGCTGTAACAAACATGGGTGCACACAGATTGCTATGGCAAGAGGTGGAAAAGCACCCATCCTCAAAAGCAGTAGATTGGGCTGGGGATATAGCTCAGTGGAATAAGCACCTGCCTAGGAGGAGCAGGGTCCTGAGTTCAATCCCCAGTACTGCCAAAAAAAAAAAAAAAAAAAGAAAAGCAGTAGATTACCAGGGAACCAGGTTTACTCTGGTCACACCCCCATTAACAAGCCCTCAAGACCATAGAGGGTCCAGTTGAGTTGATGGGGTTATCCAGCAAACTGCCAGGTTCCACCTCAATGCAGCGCACCCAGAGGCCCAGTCGAGTCCTCAGGGTTGCCCCCAAGGACCGCCGGGCTCTGCCCTGGCAAGGCACTCCCAGAGGCCCAGTCAGGTCTACAGGTCGCCCTTGCGGACTGCCAGGCTCTGCCCCATCACTGCACTCCCAGAGACCTAGTCCAGGCCTTTGGGGTTTTCATGTAGCCCGGAGGGAGCTCCCCTCCCCTCGCAGGCTGCTGAGCTCCCTGTCGAGGCCCCCGGGGTCCCCTCCTAGGCCACTAGTGTCTCCCTGCAGGCCAGCTATGACTCTTTGGAGGCTGTCTCCACCCAGCTAGAGTATTTGGTCTGCACCCTGGTTCCGGGTCTTCACCTCCTCTCACTTCTTGATATGCAGTGCTGCAGTTCCTCGCCCCTTGCAGCTGGGCATTGGGCGCACTTACAGTGCTGGGCACAAGTGGCATGGGGTCTGCCCCATCCATGCTCACTGAGGTAGTCCAGGGTGTGTGCTAAGTTTAGTTATTAGTTCTAGGAGAGAATTCGAGGATTTTCTCAGATCTTTTGTGTAGAGTATGTTGTTGTCTCTCAGACTCCAGGGACTGCTGCTTTTCATGTAGTTTGTCGCTATGGGTTCATACAAGGTTCATATATGTAAGCAGTATAGAGTCCCTCTTTAGTGCTCATATTAGTAGTTTAGGGTGAGTCCTGAAGCCCGTGGACTCATCCTGTTGCTGTCGGGAACAGGTGGTGAGTGCGCAGGCCAGCGAGACTCAGGATGCTCACAGAGGGAGTTCAGGGTGGGAGCTGAAGCCCAGTAACTCACTTCATGCTTCCTGCTTGGTGTTGGAGTGAGAAGGGGCATGGGGCCGTGTGGTCTACCTCCATCTGCAGCTCTCTCTTACTGTTGTGCTCCAGGTCCCATTTGTTCTTTGGCTGGATCCCTGGGAATTGCTGTGGCCCTGCGGTTGCTGCCGCTGTTCTCTGCTGCTCTCTGCTGGTAGTTGCTCACACAGTGGAGAGGTAGGAGGCCACAGCCTTGGGGCAGGCGTAGAGCTGGGTGTGGTGGTCTGTGTACTGGTTGCTTTGACTCTGCCTTGCCTCTGGGCACTGATTAGAAAGGTTTGTGCAGAGTGGGGACTCTGCTTCAGTGGCTGTTGTAACTTTCCATCCTCACACTGGGCTCGACAACACCTCCTGACCACTGCTGCCTCTTTTCTGGGTTGCACTTTCTCTTCTCTAGTTTTGGACCAGCTCTCAGAATTCCACTCTCCCTTGGCCTAGTCAGGAGGCTCCCGCGAGCACGGGCCTCTGAAGCTGAAGCTGCGTGTGCCAGAATGAGGGAGCTGGCCGCAGGTGTGTATGGAGCGGTGACTCCCTCCTAATGTGCCTCCTCTTCCTCTAACTGCACCATGGCAGCCCTCCGAGCTTTTCCTCCAGGAGAGGTCTTGCTTGTTCTTTCTGAGGGCTTCAATTCTTATTTCAGATTCTTCCTGTGTCGAGGGGACCCCCATCTCTCCTTCTTGTCTTTCTCATGTTGCTATATTCCAGTGTCTGGGTGGCGATCCTCTGGGAGGATCTTTCTCTGCTGCTTACCCAGTCGCCATCTTCCCAGAAGTCCCTACTGCCTTGTATGTAAGTTGCATTTGAACTTCCCCCTCCACTCCATGAGTTGAGAACCTTACTCAGAACTTTACTCAGCATGTTCCAAGCACCCAAACATGGACTCCTGCGGAGGGTTGATTGGGAAATGTGTGACTTCCCCAACCTTGTTCATTCACTTTACCAACCTCACTGGATCTCAAACTTTGTCTTACTTTTAACTTCCAGTTTCCCTCATGACTTGACTGCTCTTTCTCTGGAACCTTGACTCCTATCATATTCCATTATGAACAGCTTTGTAGTTATCCCCAAGTGTGCAATAATATTTATCTTTAGTAGGAACGAGACCTTAAACTATGGAAATGAACACAAACACTAAAATTCTAGACATTATTAAGTAGAAGATGGGAGGAGAAATAAGCAGACTTTGTGGTGTTTGTTAAAAAGAAAGCCTTAGAAGTAGGAAATAACCTTCTTGAGGTAGAAAACCATCTCCTATCCTAGAACAATTTAATGTACCTTAACAGCTTTTCATTCTCAACACTGGAACAGTTAATTACTGCTGTTTATTTATTTTTTAGAATTCTAGGTATAATTGTTGGCTTATTCATGCAAACACTTGGATAACTTTGACCCAGTCTGTGTAATTCAACAGATAATAATTCTTCCTCCTGAAATATGGCTATGAGGTAAACAGCTTGTTCCTTATCCTAGAGGCTCAGGGTTTGCAGGGGTTCTTTGGTTTTCTGTTTTTTGTTTTGAGACCAGGTCTTACTCTATAGTCCAGGTTTGGTTTTCTGTTTTTTGTTTTGAGACCAGGTCTTACTCTATAGTCCAGGTTGCCTTGAACTCACTACACCATGTAACCCAGGCTGGCCTCAAACTCATAGCAATCTTCCTGCTTCCACCTCCTGAGTGCTAGGATTTCAGGCGTGCACCACCATGCCCAGCTAGAGGCTCAATTTTAATAATTTCCCAAAATAAATAAGAGAATTAAAATTAAAGAACTTTTTATCAGAAAAATAAAATATTTCTCAAGAAATAGATTTTTTTTCCCTCACAACATATAGGCAGCTTATAATACTAAGTTGTTCTTCTTAAAAATAAGTTCATTTATTTCTATCAGATGCATATGCTAGTGAAGAAGGGATTTTCTTTATAGTAAACTTGACCTAGGAGCTTAGGTGACTCATCTGAGAATATCGTGTGACTCAGAAATATTGCAAAGCCCAAAGCCAGTGTTTACTGCTCTTTGGCCGCCACTTCATTCTCTTAAGAACCACAGCTTCAAAATAAAACCTTTAGAAAATGTAGGCATGGAAATAATAGTTGCAGTTTAAATGCATCCACAGTTAACTATAACATAGATACAACCCACAATTTGAGTCTTTACTTGATCATTGACAAGTCTTAAGTTACTAAGATAAAACATTAATGAAATTTGGACCCCAAGATGTTGATTTGGTTATTTATAGGAAGTCCTTTCAAGATCTTGCTTTGTGTAATTCTGATAATTTTTTTAACGTCTTTGGAAAAGTTGAGTAGATGGAAACTAAGGAAGGAAGAAATGTGTTACCAAATTATAATTCAGTTATACTGTGGTTTCTGGCTTGTCTAGTAAGAAGTAGGAAATAGCATAAAGATATGTTTTCCAGTACCAAAAAAAAATGTTCTCCTTAATTTACTATTAATTTACTGGGAACTAAAAACTGAAGGAGGCCTAGGGATATAGTTCAGTGGCACAAGCACTTGCCTGGCAAGCGCAGGGTCCTAAGTTCAATTCCCAGTACCAAAAACTTAATTTAAAAATTTTAAAAATAAATAAATAAAAACTGAAGGGAAGACTCGTTTAAAATCAGAGATTTTTAGTTTTTTTTTGGTCTTATTAGTACATATCTGTAGCACATAATGATTATATACATCATGGGGAGCAAGTACATATACATAAGATATCTTAATTCTTTTTACTTCACCTTCTCTCTTCCTCTTTGCCCCTCTGCCCAAAATCACAGCTTGCTAACTGTGTTTTTTCTTTGTCATTAGAATATTCTCAGAGGTAAGAGATATATCTACACTTTCAGTATTTGAATAGTAAGGTTTAATCATACAGGAAAAAAGTATACTCTTACATGGGATTTATTGTTGTCTTTTTTATGCTAATATAGTAGTGCAGCACATGTGTAGCTAGATGGTTTTAGCCAGATTTGTAGGTATCTGCCTTTCTGGCTGCTCAGGCAGATCTCTGAATCTGTTGTCCAGAAGGTACGTCCATATTCCAGACATACCTATGACATCCCATAGCTTTCTGCTATTGCACTCTGTTCTCACACAATTATGCTACTGTCCCCATTACTTCCATAAGTCCCTGGACGCTGCTCTTGTTTACTAAATACATACTAAGTGCCATGTACTTTACTAAGAGTTTTATGTAGTGGGCCTTTCTACCATCATGGGACAGAGCTATAAAAGTTAGCAATAGGACAATGAAATCTTTTTTTTTTTTTTTTTTTTTTTTTTTGCGGTACTGGGGATCGAACTCAGGACCCTGCACTTGCTAGGCAAGCGCTTATTCCACTGAGCTATATCCCCAGCCCTCTGAGCTATATCCCCAGCCCGAAATCTTCTTAACTTTGCTTGCATGATGTACCTTCTAAATTATTAGAATGTGGTGAATGAGTATAAACATTATTTATGATCTTGAGCTAATGTTTTTATACTGTGCTAATCCATTATCTCCTTAGACCTTTGTGACAAATTACATAAATCATTTTTTTTTATTTTAAAGAGACTAAAAAACAATAAAAATGATACAGAATTTTAAAACAAGGTGATAGAAAATTAACAATGGTTATTATATCGCATATTGTTATTGTCAAAGTAGTTGCTCAGATTACCAGGTACAGGCATGCAAAATTGAGGAAACAATATAAACACTAACAGTTCCTTCCAATGAACTAATAGAAATTACTAGTACAATTATCTTAGCTATCTTGTGTATATATACATATCTTTTGTTCCCTTCTTTTCTCTTTTCCCCCATCCCAGTTGTTCTTTCATTTTGAGCAGTTTCTTTCCCTTTCACTGTATCTATTGTATCTTTGGGATCTTATTTACTCTTTCAGTTTCTTACACTAGGGAAACAATATGATGTTTACACATGTGATTCTGATTTATTTCACTTATGAGTATGGTCTCTAGTTGCATCCATTTACCTATAAAAGCCTTGAGTTTATCTTTCTTTATAGCTGAGTAGTACTCCATTGTATAAACATACCACATCTTTTTTATCCATTCCTCAGTTGATGAATATTTGGATTGTTTCCAACATTTAGCTATTACAAATTGTGCTGCTACAAACATGGGTGCACATATATCACTGTGGTATGATGCCTTTACTTCTTCTGGGAGAATACCCAGAAGGAGAATAGCTGGGTCAAATGGGACCTCTAATCCCAGTTTTTTGAGGAATCTCCGGACTGACTTCCACAGTGGTTGTACCAGTCTACACTCCCACCAATAGTGGAGAAGGGTTCCTTTTTCCCCACAGCCTCTCCAGCATTTGTTATTGTCTGGTCTTGATGATGGCCATTCTATTTGGGGTGAGATGGAATCTCAGTATTATTTTAATTTGCATCTCTCAAATGACCAATGATGTTGAACATTTTTCATATATTTATTTGCCATTTGTATTTCTTCATCTGAGAAGTATGTATTCATCTCAGATGCCCATTTGTTTATTAGGTCTTTGAATGTTGGGGGCCTGATTTTTTTTTTAATTCTTTATATGTTCTAGATAGAAGTCTTTTGTCTGAAGGACAGTTGGCTAAAATGTTTTTCCAATTCGTGGGTTTTCTTTTCACTCTGTTGATGATTTCTTTTGATGTGGAAAAACTTTTTAATAAAATGAGATCCCAGTTGTTGATTCTTTGAAGTATTCCCCATGTAGTTTGGTTTTTGTTCATGAACTCTGCCTACCCCTGTGTCTTCAAGATTTCTACCTACTTTCTCTTCTACTAGACTTAGTGTTTCTGTTTTAATATTTATATCTTTAATCGATTTTTACTTTAGTGCATGGTGAGACTTTTAATAAATGTTTCAGCTTACTGAAAAGACTCCCCTAATCCTAGAAAAGTGATTTTTCTTTCATCTCAGATAAAGTGATATCCAATACTCTTTAGTATCAATAAACACATTTTTAGAGTGCCTAATCTATTGTTTTTATCCAGGTACAATATTAGTACAGAATGAGTCACTTTAGCACACATACTGTTTTGGATAGACATACAACCTCTTGCTTACTCCATGTCTGGAATCTGCCTATTCAGTGGGGTTTTTAGACATTGGAATGAGTAGTTATCAGTCCTTCTATCCTTACTTTTTCTTTTACTGCCTTTTTATGAACATTTACCCTCTAGACCTAGTTTTAAGATAACTTTTTTATAGCACTGCATTGCTCCAAAAAGAATTAAGTACATACTACTGAACAAAGGAATGCAGGTTGTCTACTTTGAGCAATAATAGCTTAGAGAACAACCTCTTGTGAGTCAAATTTCAATTAATGGGTATCTTTTTAGAAGTGTATTGTAATGGCAGAGGTAAGAGATTAAGGACAAATTAAAAGAATTTCTGTACCACTAAAATTTTATAATGCTGTAACATGGTCAATTTAATTTCAAACTGCATAGCTGGAAATCTGATTTTGCACTGCTTTCCTGTCTTGTTAAGCATAATGAAAATAAACATAATGAGCCAAAGTTTTTCTCTCAGGGTTTTTTTAGGACTTTGAGTCTGTAAATTCTTTTGTTCAGAAAGTAAGCAGTAGATTGGTCTTTCAATCTGAAAATCCAGGCCACTTGACTCTGGGAAAATTATAATATTCTCACTTCATTTATTTGATTATTTTCCTCCTCTTAACTTTCTGTTTGTCTTTCTAAAGCTCTTACTAGTTATTAAAAAGACTAATACTCTAATTTTTCCAAACATTTTATTGTTAAAATTTTCAGAAAAATTCAAGAAATTTTACAATCTGTATCCATATACCTACCATTTAGTTGTGCATTAATATTGTTTATATCTGTTCTTTATACATATCTACTCATCGGTTGGTCTGTCTTATTTTTTATATACTTCATATTATCACCATATGATAATTCCAGTAATTCAACTTTCATGTCACTTACTAGAGTTCATAACTAGAATTGCAATAAAGTTTGCATTTTCTTCTTTTGAGGTAAAATTTACATAAAATAAAATGTTAAAAGCTACTAACAATCAAGATAGCCAACATTACCAAAATCAAGACAGCAAATATAAGCATCACCCAAAAAAGTGCCTTGTGCCCTGCTCTATGTTCTCCAGCCTATCTCAACCCTATACCTCCCCTACCCCAGTTCCCAAGTAACCACTGATCTGCCTTCTGTCACTACACAACCATTTGTACTTTCTAGAGTTACATGTAAATGTAATTATGAAGTATTGTGATTTTTTTCAGATTTCTTCACTCAGCATAATTATTTTTATATTCATCTGTATTGCTTTGAGTATCAGTAGTTCATTCCTTTTATTGCTGAGGAGTATTCCATTGTGTGAACAGTCCACAATCTGGTAATCTACTAGCCTCTTGGTGGAAATCTAAATTATTTCTAGATTTTCACTATCTCTAATAGAACTACTATAAATAGTTGTACGCAAACTTAATATTGATATACTCTTCATACCTGGGAGTAGAGTGGCTGGATCAAATGGTATGTGTTCAACTCTTAGAAATAAAAAAGCTTTTTCCCAAACTTCCAATACTCATAGCAGTATCTGAGACTTTCAGTTCTTCCACATGCTCATGTTAGTGTTTTAATTTTAGCTAGTCTAATACATACCAAATAAGATATTATGGTAATTTGCACTTATATTTTCCTAATGACTAATACAATTGAGTAGCTTTATATGTGCTTGTTTGTTATCCACATACCCTCTCTAATAAAGTGTATTTTGCCCATCTTTTTAAGCTAGGTTGATTTCTTGTTGAGTTTTGACAGTTCCTTATGTATTCTGCATACAAGTTACTTAACAGATACAGGATTTGCTAGTGTTTTCTCCTAATATGTAGCTTGCATTTTTATTAACAGTGTCTTTCAAAACCCAGAAAGGTTTTTAAATATATATGAAGACTTACTTATTCTTTTATGTTATCCCACTGTTAGTGAGACCTGCTTTTAGTGTCCAAAGTAAGAAATATTTTCTTCATATTTTCTTCTGGAAGCCTAACATTTGATTCACATTTAAGTCTGTGGGCTGGAGATATAGCTCAGTGGAATAAGCGCTTGCCTAGCAAGCACAGGGTCCTGAGTTCGATCCCCAGTACCGCAAAAAAAAAAAAAAAAAAAAAAAACAACAACAACACATTTAAGTCTGTGATTCTTTTTTGAGTTAATATTTATATATGGTACTAGATATGACCAAAGATCGAGTTGTCTGCATCATTGATTGCAAAGATTATCCTTTCTGTACTGCATTGCCTTTATATCCTTATCAAAACACAGTTGCTTATATATCCATATATGTATATGGAACTCTCTGGACTGTTTACCCCACTGATTGATATATCTCTCTGTATTGGTTAAGTAGCATAGCTTTATAATAAGTCTTAAAACCCGATAATATTAGTTTTCTAATTTTATTTTCCTTTTTCAGAGTTGTTTTGGCTATTTTATGATTTGTGAATTTCTGTAGGAATTAGAAAGTGAGTTTTTTCATGTCTACAGGAGAAAAAATTCTTGTATGTTTTCATTGGGTTTGCATAAAAGTTTTAGATTAATTTGAAAAAAATGACAATTCAACTGTGTTGAATGTTTCAATCCATAAATGAGGTCAACCTCCCCATTTATTTAACTCTTTTTCAGTTTCAGTAGTATTTTCTAGGTTTTAAAATTTTTGTCATATATTTTCAGAATTAGCCCCTAAAGTATTTCATTTTTAGATGTTACTATTAATGGTATTGTTTTTGTAATTTCCATTTTTATTGCTAGGATATGTAAATATAGTTTACTTTTACATATTGATCAAGTACCTTGCAACCATGTTAAACTCACTTATTCTGGTAGTTTGTTTTGGTTTTTGTTTTTGTAAGTTCTGGAAAATTTCCTATGTAGGCAGTTAATTATGTTATATGCAAATAGAGGCAATTTTACTTCTTCCTTTTCTACCTGGATACTTTTTATTTCATCTTCTTGACTTATTTCACTGGCTAGAACGTCTGATACAATGTTGAGCAAAGATGGCAAGAGTGGATCTCACTATAATCTTACTCATCTTAGGCAGAAGGTATTCAGTCTTCAACCATTAAGTATGATATTTAGCTGTAGGATTTTCATAGATGCCTAATGAAATGCCTAACCATTTCATAGATGATTAATGAAATTTTGTTTTATTTTTAGATACCAGGAGTTCTTTACTAAGCATTTGTCAAGTGCTTTTTCACATTTTGTTTGCTTCATTGGTTTTTTAATATTCTTATTTTTAATTGATGCATAATGGTGCATATATAATTCATGTCTGTAGTGTATAAAGATAAGATCAGGGTAATTGGTGTATATATCACGTCTGCTTTTTTCTGCATTCAGTGAGATAGTCATATGATTTTTCTTAGTTATAACTTTTTTCTTTCTTAATATGTTGAGTTATATTGATTAGTTTTCAATATTAAACCTGCCCAACAATACTCTCATACACTTTGGGTAGGAATGTAAATTAGCACAACCAATATTAAATGGTATGGTTGTTCCTCAAACATAAGAAATAGAACTACCACGTGATCCACAGTTCCCCTGCTGGGTATATCTCCAAAAGAATTCAAATCAGTATGTTGAAGAAATAACTACATTCACACATTTATTGTAGCACTGTTCACATAGCCAAGATGTGATGCCTAGATGAAGAAAGTATAATATATATACACACAATGAGATTTTATTTGGCTATGCAGATAGGTGAACTTCTGGCCTCAATTCACCAATCAAAAGACATAGACTGACAGAATAAATCAAGAAGCATGACCCAACAATGTGCTACATACAAGAAACACATTTAATTCAAAAGAAATTTATAGAATGAAAGTCAAAGAATAGAGAACAATACTCCATGTGACAGGAACTCAGAAAAAAGCAGAGGTAGCTATTCTACTTGCAGACAAATTCTATTTGCAGACTATTTCTGTTTGCAAACAAAGTAAATTTTAAGCCAAGACCAGTTAAGAGAGATAAACAAAGTCACTATATCCTTGTAAAGAAAATAATCCAAGAGAAGTAACAATCATAAATATATATGCAACAAATACCAGTGTACCCAGCTATATAAAACAAATGTTAACAAGCATGAACAATCAAATAAACACTGATATAATTGTTTTAGGAGATTTCAATACCCCACTATCACAAAAAGACAGATCAACTAAATGAAAAATTAACAATGAAATAATAGAATTGAACCAAACTTTTAAACAAACAGACTTAGTAGATGTCTACAGAGTATTCCACCCTACAACATCAGAATACACATTCTTAGCTACACACAGGATGTTCTCCCAAATAGACCACATATTAACCCATAGAACATGCTTAAGGAAATGCAAAGGAATTGAAATTATCCCATGCATATTATCAGACCATAGTCCAATGAAATTGGAAATCAATGGCAAAAGAAACCACAAGAACTTCATAAACACATGGAAATTAGATAGTACCCTCCTGAACAACCAGTGGGTCACAGATGAAATTAAAGAAGAAATTAAACAGTTTTTACAATTAAATGACAATGACAGTACAGCATATTGGAACTTATGGGACACAATGAAAGCAGTCCTAAGAGGGAAGTTTATAGCAGTGAATAGCCATGTAGGGAAAATAGAGCAAGCACAAATAAACAAATTAATGGTAAACCTCAAACTTCTAGAAAAAGAATAGACTAAGCCAAAAGCTCATATGAGGGAAGAAATTATGAAGATCAGAGCAGAAATTAATGCATTGGAGACTAAAAAGCAATAATACAAAGAATCAATGAATCCAAGAGTTAGTTCTTTGAAAGATTAAATAAAATCAACAAACCCTTAGCCATTATTATCAAAAAAAGGAAAGAAAAGACTCAAGTCCACACAATTAGGAGTGAAAAGATGAAGTCACAATGGATCCTGCAGAAATCCAGAAGGTCATCTATACCTACATCGAAAACTCGTAATCTAATAAGATGTAAAATGTAGAAGAAATGGTCAGATTCTTAGGTACATATGAATTACCAAAGTTGAATCAAGAAGATATAAAAATCCTAAATAAACTAATATCAATCAATGAAATCAAAGATGTAAAAACCTACCAACAAAGAAAAACCCAGGCCCTGAACAATTTACTCCTGAATTTGACAAGAAATTTAGAGAAAACTTAACACCAATACTGCTCAAACTCTTTAATGAAATTGAAAGGGAAGCAATATTCCCAAATTCATTCTTGGAAGCAAGCATTACCCTCATACAAAAACTGGAGAAGGACCCCACCATGAAAGAGAACTACAGGCCAGTCTCCCTACTGAACATAGATGCAAAAATCCTCAATAAGATACCAGCAAACAGAATGCAGCAAATCATCAGGAAGATTATACATCATGACCAAGTGGGATTTATATCAGGGATGCAGAGATGATTCAACATATGCAAATCAATAAATATAATACACCATATTAATAGAGCCAAGGACAAAGTCCAGCACCCATTCATGATAAAAACCCTGCAAAAAATCAAAATAGATGGTCTTTATCTCAATCTCATAAAAGCCATCTATGACAAACCAACAGCCAACGTCATACTAAATGGACAACCTGAAAGCTTCACTCTGAAATCAGGAACAAGCCAGAGCAGTTAGACAAGAAAAAGAAAAGGAGTAATGGTAGGAAAGGAAAACATGAAACTATCACTATTTGCAGATGATATGATACTCTACATAGGAAACCCCCAAAACTCCACTAAAAAACTACTAGGTTTAATGAGCAAATTCAGTAGCTGGATACAAAGTCAACACTCAAAAATCAAGTAGCCTTCCTATACACAAATAACAAACTCACTGAGAGAGAAATTAGGGAAACAACACCTTTCATGGTAGCATCCAAAAAAAAATGAAATACCTAGGAATCAATCTAACAAACGATGTAGAAGTAGAAGACCTATACGATGAAAACTACAGTACTCTGAAAGATGAGATTGAAGCAGATATCAGAAAATGGAAAGATGTCCCTTGCTCATGGGTAAAGAGAACCAATATAGTGAAAATGGCCATACTTCCAAAAGTGTTATACAGATTTAATGCAATTCCAATCAAAATTCCAACACCATATCTTACAGAATTAGAGAAAACAATCCTAAAATTTATTTGGAACTAGAAGAGACCTAGAATAGCAAAGGCAATTCTGGGCAACAAAGGCTAAATATGAGACATCACACTCCCTGACTTAAGATTATACTGTAAAGCTATGGTGATTGAAAAACAGCATGGTACTGATAAAAAAAAACCAGGCCTGAAAATTAGTGGAACAGACTAGAAGATGCAGAAACAACTCCAGACATATTCAGCCACCTTATATTTGACAAAGGGGCCAAACACACACACTGAAATAAAAATAGCCTCTTTAATTAATGGTGCTGGAAAAGCTGGCTCTGCACATGTCGAAGATTAAAGTTGGACTCGTATCTTTCACTATGCACTATACTAAATTCAGAATGGTTCAAAGATCTAAATATTAAGACAGAAATATTAAATCTGCTGGAAAATAGAATAGGTAAAACTCTTGAAGACATTGGTGTAAGCAAAGGGTTTATGAATAAAACCCCAGCCATGCAAATACTATCACAAAGAATCAACAACTAGGATCTCATCCTATTAAAAACATTTGCATAGCAAGAGAAACCACCAACAGAGGGAAGAAACAAGCCACAATGTGGGAAAAGATGTTTGCCGGATGTTCCTCAGACAAAGGTTTACTATCGAGAATGAATAAAGAACTCAAACCAGACCTCCCAAATTTAAAGACCCAGTACAAAAATGGGCATTGGAGATGAATACACACTTTTCAGATGAAAAAATGTTCAACATCTCCTGGTCATTTGAGAGATGCAGATTAAAATAACAGTGACACTCTATCTCACCCTGGAAAGAATGGCTATTACCAAGAAATCAACCAATAACAAATGCTGGCTGGACTGTGGGGAAAAGGGACTGTTCTCCACTGTTGGTGGGAGTGTAGACTGGTACAACCACTGCAGAAATTAGTGTAGAGAATCCTCAAAAAACTAGAATTGCAGGTCCTATTTGACCTAGCTATTCCCCTTCTGGGTATCTTCCTAGAAGAATTAAAAACATTGTACCACAGTGATATGTATGCACCTATGTTTGTAGCAGCACAGTTTGTAATAGCTAGATCTTCGAAACAACTCAAACGCCCATCAACCAAGGAATGGATAAAGAAGATGTGGTCTTTTTATATAATGGAGTATTCCTCAGCCATAAAGAAGGATAAACTAGAGACTTACAGGATGCAACTTGAGTCTATACTCATAAGTGAAATAAACCAGACACAAATTTGTAAATATAGTGTTGTCTCCCTAGTGTGGGAAGCTGAAAGTGTAAATGTGATCCAAAATGTACAATAGATATTGTAAAATAGGGAGAAACTTCAAAAGGAAAGAGAAATTGGTTTAAGGGAATGGGGAAAAAAGAAGGAAGGGAAAAGCAAAAGGAAAAAATACATATATGTATATAAGAGAGTTAAGATATACAACTAATTTCTCTCAGTTCATTGAAAAGATAGGTCTGTGTTAATATTTGGGCAATTAAATGCTGATCTCGTGTACTCTGAGTAATTTAAAGAAACAATATGCAGTGTATTAACCATTGTTATCCTCCTGTCATATTGATTTGGAATTTGGGGGATTTCATTTTTCTTTAAAATAAAAAAATTATTTTTTTTAAATTTTATTTTAAAGACAAAAGAATGGAGACATATGAACCAGAAAAGCCATAAACAATACAGAAAATACAAAGTTATACAGAATATAGTAGGGAATTAGAACTGGATGTTGTATTACATAGTTATCTTCACATTAGTTAACACAAAAACATTAAAGGAAATACCAAATTATAGAGAAGATAGTAGG
>PVLD010011679.1:0-64069 GCA_004027595.1 Dinomys branickii
TTTTAGTTCTTTGAGACAGGGTCTCCCTATGGAGTCCAGGCTGGCCTTGCTTGTGGTAATCCTCCTGCCTCAGCCTCCCACGTGCTGGGCTTACAGGTACACCACTACACCTGGCTTCTTTTTAATATATTGATTTCTGTTTCATAAATTATTCATTCTGCTTTTGATCAAATGTCTTACTAAATATATTTCTTGAAAGATATTTATGGAACTAAAAGTAGTTTTTTCTAAACATTGACATTATATCCTAAAATCATTACTTAAATCTATGTTTGTTAATTTATTTCATCATTTTCTATTAAAACTTTTATGTCCGGTTTTTTTTTCCTGAGATGGCCTCACTGTACAGTTAAGGCTGATCTTGAGCTCACTACGTAGCCCGAGGCTAGCCTCAAAGTCAGGGTGATCCTCCCACCTCAGTTTCCCAAATGCTGGGAATACAGGTATGCGCCACCACACCCAGTTTGAAGTTTTATTTCAGGATATATTTTGCAGCTAGGCATGGTGATTCATGCTTCAAATCCCAGCACTTCAGACAAAGATGCAGGAGGATCAGTACAGGTTTGGGGTCAGTCCTGGCTACTTAGTAAGTTCAAGGCCAGCCTGAAATACAGAGTGAGACACTGTCTCTGTCTAAGTAGTCAAAACATACTTTCATATCAGAACCACCTGAATGAACTAATAATGTATTGAAGTGGTAAGGAGCATAGTCAGTGTGACTGAGGTCCTGTATTCCACCCTTGCAGTGCAAAATGAAGGTAAATTGGAATTCTGGGGCCACTCCTTCCCTATTACTTGTAGCACTTGTCTATTACAATCTATATAATATTTTCATTTTGAAGGAAAATTTCTTACGTCCTAACACCTTTGTTATAAATATGTGGGGTGTTTTTTGAAAAAATATTTTTCTTACTTCATACACAGTGTAAATATATCTAATACTATTTGTCAAAATATTTCTAAGTACATTAGAATTAACAGCCTTTAATTGCATTTCTGATGTATGGTAAATTTGCCATCAAAACCACCTGCATATGTATATTGGTGGAAGTAGGTCTATTTCTATCTGAGAGAAGCTGTGCTTTTTACTCCTTGAATATCAGAAATTTTTTTTCCTTACTCTTTTTGAGACAGGGTCCCACTATGCAGTTCAGGCTGGCCTTGAGCTCACTTTGTAGCCTAGGCTGGTCTCATACTTTCAATGATCCTCCTGCCTCAGCCTCCTGAGTGATGAGATTATACAGGCTTAAGCCACCGTGTCCAGCTTCAGGGAAATTTTGTAAGGTATTTGCAAGTCTCTGCTAGTTTCATCCCAGGACAATCTCTTGCTAAATTACCTGTTCTGACCTTCAAATTGTGATCCGTCCCTTTAATCTCCCAAGGAGCTAAGTTTTCAGGTATATAGCATTGTTCCCATCTCCCTTCATTTCAAGAGGAAATCAGATATCTGGATTGAATGCTGAATATGCAGGTTTAAAACAAATCAGACGTGGAAGTAGTCAATGAAAACATGTATAGTCTTAGAGAATCCATTGTGTTAAATACCCACATCAAATACGTGTTTTCTAGAACATGTTCATATGAGAAGTACTGTACCCAGTCAACTAAGCCTGTTTACAATGCTACAAGTACATGGCCTTTCTTACAGCCAATGTCAGCAAGACCAGTTAGCTGTTCAACGTTGGCTTATGAGTTAATATATTGGTCTCACTTCTAGCTTTCACTACAGTGAATGTTAAGGCTGTTATTACCAAATAGCAGAGAAGACTGGGTAGTGCCTAGCAAGTTGTCCAGTAGCACAGAGCTATTAAATTGCTATTTTTTCTGTGTCCCAACTTACGTTTCACCATTTTGTAATTCTGTTTTGGATCTCAGCAGATACAACAGCCATGCTTGCTGAGAATTATTGAACCTTGTCTCGGGTGATTGTTTTTGGCTTCTTGGCTTTCCTATGGCAGCTCCAGCCAGCTGGCTTCCTGCTGTACTTTTAATTAATGTGGTTATGCTGCAGGAGAATCTGCTCATCAGGGTACTGTCTGGAGTGAATGCACACTGCACACATCCATGTCCCTCATCCTTCTGCTTTTCACGTCTCTAGAATTATGCTGTGTGATCGTCAGTGGTGGTCAGCCTGCTGTGCCTCCACTCTGTGTCACTGATGTGTCCTGGGCTCTCCTGATCTTCTTCTTTACCCTTTGGCACGCTCATATCTTGCATATTGCTACTGCCGAGGCCCCGTGTTTGTCTGTTTGCCTGAATATGTGTCACAACGTGGATATTAGCCACTGCGACAGTGCCTCACTTGTGGATTTATCCTGGGATGTGTTTGGTTATAGTGACAATACTAGATTTCTGTGTTGTTGATTGATTTTCATGTTATCCAGAATTTTCCCTCATGGCCGATCCTGTAGAGAGAACAAACCGTACTCATCGTGTGGTGTAGTCCTCATTGTCCTCTCCAGTGTCTCCATTTGATCTGCCACCTTCAGGGCCTCCTGGACTGAGGAACAGCAGATGACTGCCTTCTCTATGCATGTGACACCTCACTGTGTTTGGCAAGTTTTCTGCCCGTTCTTTTGTCAGTTATTTCCAGCCCAAATTCTAACAATTCTCAGAGGATACTGCACAGTCTGATATAGAAAGTGAATGATCCTGTCACCTTTATTCCTTGGGACAAGGATCAGAGCAACAAGAAGGCCTGTCCTACAAAACCCTCACCGAGCAGTTTCGAGGCTTGGGTTGTAGAATATAGATTGACATTGGCCTCCGTGATTCCTCCTTTTTTCCTATCCATTTGTTTTCTCTGTTTCTCATAATTTCTTACCATGTTGTTTTTTCTTTTTATTTCCTTTTCTCATTCCTTTTTTCTGCCTTTTTCTGTGCCTCCTCTTTTTATCATTTTTGCTAAATTTATTCTTCCTTGTTTCATTTATGGTTCTCATACCCATCTTTTTTCAGTTGCCTCTTTCTCAGATCTCTCCCTCTCTCCTGCTATTCTCCCTTCATTCATTATTATTTGTGGCACTGCAAGTAGATCCCCAAATGCTTTGTATATTTATTATTAAACAGAAATTCTTTTTGCGCCATCTGTACTCAAGTAATTAGTTACTATTGATTCATTCACATAAAAATATGCAGTCAACAGCCTAGTTTTCTTAGGATATTTTATTTAGCTCCTAAAGGAAACCTGTCTCCTTATTTCTGCTATTTCCCCAAGCCATATGAATGGCAAACCTACTGTGTACTCTTTGTATTTTATTTTTCTGGCCATGGTGTCAGTTGATAATGCAACACTGTTTCTGTGTCTTTTTTGCAACATGGATTTATAGTGTAGCCTTTATCACAAAATTATTTCTATTAATGAATGGAAATATGGGAAGCTTAGCTTTTTTGGTTACCCATCAGTGGACATCTCAGTTGTTTCTACTTTTCGCTTTTATGAACACTAAGTTGTAAATGTCATTGCAAAATGCATTTTAACCCATTACCTGTGCCAACTTACTATTTCATGTCAGCAAAAAATGCATCTGAGAATGTAGAATGCAAGCCAGAAGTTCATGGAACAGAAAAGCTGCTGAGAAAGGGCTGGGGATATAGCTCAGTGGAATAAGCGCTTGCCTAGCAAGCGCAGGGTCCTTAGTTCGATCCCCAGTACCGCAAAAAAAAAAAAAAAAAAAAAAAAGAAAAGAAAAGAAAAGAAAAGAAAAGCTGCTGAGAGCAGAAGGGAGCATGAATGTGGGTTTCAGCAAAAGTTCTCGGGCTTCCTTGTTATGACTCAGCACTGCGAATGTTCTGATCTTAAAGTACAGGGCAAACACTCGTGTGAGACAGTGGAGGAGAGCCTGGATGAGGTTGGCTTCACTAGCTGTACTGACTCGGTGAGACAAAGTGAATCACTTTTCTTCCTAATATACAGAGTCGAACACTTGTGCTTAAAAAAAGAAACACAAGGAATCAACATTTTGTTAGCAGATGTTTAAAAACAGAGTGCCTTGTTCTATAATTAAGAGATTTACACTTTTAAAAGTTGAGTTGAGTGCTGGTCAAGTAATTACTTGCAGCCGGACATATAGCTCAGAGGCACAAGCACCTGCCTGGCAAGCGCACGGTCCTGAGTTCGAGTCCTGATACCAAAAATAAAATTAAAATTAAAAAAAGTAAAAAAGTAATTACTTGCAGAGCACTTACTAGCATATGCAAAGATCTGAGTTCAACATCATTACCACAAAATTTAGAAGGAAAATAAAAAGAATTCAATCTGTATTGAAATGAAAGAATTTTCCAGCTACTCTGCAACTGAAAATAACCAGTTACCTTGTCACAAAGCATAAAGAACATGGCACTTAGAGGAACTTACTGCATAGTGATGTGGGAGTGCATAAGAATAGTGCATTTTTTTTTTCATTTCAAACACTGGTTTATTAAGTAATACAGAAGTCCATGCTTTAAAAGATGGCATTAAGGTTCTCACGGAGAAATTAAAATAAACTTCCAATCATAGATAGTCAACAGGTTTTGTCTTGCAACCAATATTTCTTTAAAGAAATTGAATGAGAGCTGAATTTACAGGTAATGCCCGGGCTTTGGTCATTCTTTGAACCAATGCTTCTTGTCATTTTCTCTGAATTTCTTCTGGGAAATATTTTCTGTATTTTGCCTCTTTCTTTGGAAGCTCCTTTCAAAGAGTCACAAAGCTTCACCAAAGATTGCTGTTGGTCAGATTCCCATGAGTTGACAGTTTTCTTTTTCTCTAAACTCTGTGTAATTTTGGTAGCAGTCATATGCTCTGCTGTACAATTTTGACCAAGCTGAGAAAAAATATGAGAATTTTTCAGCTCTGTAAGTGTGTATTTAGAAGATCTACCTGTTTTTGTAAGGTCACTCTGAGTGTCATCAGTTATGACTGTCTGGGGTAGTTGCCGAGTACTCAGTTTCTTAGTAGTAACAACTTCTGTGTTAGTGTGATCTGACCTCACATTCAAATCTGAACTTGAAAGAACTGATTTGGAACTAGTCACATGTCCACTCTGTACTGGAACATCAGAATGATTCCAAGACCCATATACATTATTCATCTCAGAATTTCTTAGAATACATGGTCAAATTTGTTGTTGTACCCAAAATATGTGGAGAATTTCCACACATGTCCCTTTTCGCCATCTTCATTGGTTTACCAATTTGTGAGTTATCTGTCAAGATGTCTGCACTGAAATGCTGCCCAGAGTCAAATGCTTTGGTTGCTCCAAGGGACTTCCTCCTTTAGATTCAGTAGATATGCTTTGGGCTCCATGTTTGGAATTATTATTGATCTCTAGAGAACTCTTGCTGTCCTTTATTCCTTGTTGCTGGGTGAGTCTTTCAGTATCATCACATGCTTGGTATAAACAATCATCGTCTCCATCATTTGTTTCCCAAGTAGTCTCTAACTTACGACATTCGTTAATAATTTCATTAGCAAATAGTGGATCATTGCAGTCATCAAAAAAAGTCTAACTTTGATGCATTAGTCTGACTTGCATTACTAACACCAGTTTCATTGACTAAAGTTGCAGAACCAAAAGGGTCAATACTGATGGGTGCTTTGAAAAAATGCTTTAAAATGGGCTTTTTTGTTATTGTTCACTAGAGGATTTTGCATTCAAAGACTTTTCTAGAAGCATTTATGTTCAAAGTAAAGTTCATGTGAATATTTTCTTTTATTTTTGTCAGGTTAGATGCAACTGCACAATCCTGAGTTTTGTCTCGAATAACAGTTTCACTGAAAGACTTCTCAAATTTCATTTTGTTTCCAGTGAGTTGTAATTTGTTTTGCTGTCTGAATTTGGTAAAAATCTGTATTCTTTACCATTAGGTCTTGCTTGTATGTGTTTGAAAGAAGATCTTGTAGTATTTTTGAATCTCTTAACCTGGTATCTAGACTTATATTTGTTCTTGATACACTGTTAACCTGGGCAGTTGTAGCAGGGAAAAGGTCAAGCATTTCAATACTTTGTGTAACAAAAGGCTCATTTCCTAGTACACTTTCCCAGTCTTCCTCAAAATCGCTAGCAGTAAAGGCATTCGTGTGCTTATTAGGCTGCTCCTCAGTTTTGAGAGTCCCGTGGGATTTGTCATGTGGCAGTGTCTAGGTGAGGAGAAAGTGGGGCTGGGGTTTTACTTGGCAGTCTCTCAGTGACCACACTTTCACTACTAATGCTGTTCTCCTTTGTCAAAGCACGTTTTCCCCTAAAGTAGTATCACTGCTGTACAAAGAAGCACCTGTCAGATCTTCTACGAGCTGGCCGCCACCTTTCTGAGTAGAACCATCAAAAATCGCATTAAACGCTGCTTCAACATTTTGGTCAAGTGGCTTCGGACTGCTGGTTTGATCGTTTGCCCCAGACAGCAAGGTGTTTCCTTCCATTGGCTTCTTTAATGTACCATTACATATTTCAGGAACTGTATCACAATCTTTACAATTACGCAAAGTCTCTGTGTCTGAAATTATCTGGATAAAATCATGATTAGTTGTTTGATCAATCTTGCATGTCTATCTTTGTTTTCCTGAGTATACACTTTGAAGTTATCAATATGTAATACAACAACCATTGCTAAATGCCTGTCACCTTGTCTGTAATTCAGTTTTGATTGTACTATTCTTGTGCTACTTTGTAAGTGGCTATTTGTTAATATGTTTTCATTCCTTTACTTTTAAAATTTAAAAAAGAAAGAAAAAAAAAGGCTTATTACACCAAAAAAAAAAAAGAATCATGATTCTTCTTGATTTGTTCTTGAATCACATCCAGTTTTTCCGTATTTTTTCAAACTGTTTAGCCAGTTTCATAAGTTTTTTTTCTCAATTTTGCATTTTTAACTTTGTGCAGCTCATTTTTACTCTTGGTTTTTGCTTTGCTACAGTGGGAGTACAAGGCATAGCAGTTTCACCCCAGATGCCCAGCATAGAATTAGTTGTTGGTTTGTCATCTTCAGATAAAATACAATTAACAATATGTGACATCACATCACTATCTGTGGTGTAATCCTATTTGTTTTTTCTTCCTTTACTGTTTTGCTATTAGAGAATATTGGTCCTGAAAGATACCATTCTGTCCATCTGGATCATTTGGAGAATTGAAGGTACATGGTAATAAATCCATTTTCAGCATTCTCCTTGATATTTCACACTTTTCCTCGGGGTGACTTTTACTGCACGAGATGGTAGCAGAAGGGCCCTCTCCAGGCCCGCGGGGTCCTCAGCCGCCACGTCCCCAGCTGGACCCTCAAGCTGTAGCCCTTGGCTTCTGACGTTCTGCGCTGCGTGCTCTTCAGGCTGGGGTGCCCCCATCTTTTCTCCACTGACTCCCCCTCAACCAGTAGCTTCATTCACATTTTGCACCAAGAAGGAATCAATGACTCTACAAATCAGACTCTGTGCCAATGGCCGCTGCTGCTTTTAGTGCAGTTTTTATACAACAGACTATTATTTAGTTTCAAAAATGGTGCCCTGCCTTGCACAACAGTATGCAGTAACCTGGAGATCCTTAAGTAAAATAAGTAGAAGAGTTTTTGTAGCACTTTAGAAATTCTACTTACTTTGCCTATTTTTTTTACTTCTGCCAAGGTCATGAGCTGCTGATACACTGTCTAATCCAAAGATTTTGGTATTCTGGCCATTTTATACAACTAGCTATTTGAACACTGTCTCAGTGTCTGTTGTGTTGACCTGGCATTTTGTAATTAATCCATAAATGTTGGAATCAAAACCTCAGTTGTTTTTGCAGATGAAATATATTCATTTTGGGTAGCTTACATTTTTAGAGAGTCATCAATTGATGGACATGTCGATTGTTTCTACTTTTTCACTTTGTTGAATACTAAGCTGTAAATGGTCATATACAAGTTTTGCGTGGACTTCATCTTCACAATTTTTTTGGTATATACCTAGGATACAAAATGTGGAAACTGTGATGAAACATACCAGAGTTTATTTGAGCAAAGAAAATAAAGAATTCCCCTACCTGGCAACCTTCAGATCCAGAGAAGGTTCAAAGAGCCAGAGAATGTGGTGGGAAGGGCCGCCACTGTGAGGTGAACTGAGGCACAAACACAGTTCCACTGGTTATGAAGTCAGCTTAATTCATGACTCTGCACTTGATAAGTTCCTGTAATGAGCAGAGCCTTGGCTATTTGTCAAAAGGTTACAGTCATTGTCTGGCATTCCAACCCTTATTCTTTGAGTTAAAATGTTTGACAAAGTTGAATGTAGAACAAGATATCCTGTCTCTTAGCTGGGCTGGGAGTACAGTTCAGTGTCACAGCACTTAACCCAAAACTTGAAGTGACCTGCTCAATCCCCAAAGTCACATAGGAATGGGGAGATGAGTAGCCATAACTCTAACAAAATAGCATGGAACCAGATGCGTTAATAAATTAAAAAGCAAGTATAACAGCAATATCTCCAGTGGTAACAACAGAATTGGCATGGACAGAAATAATGTGAAGTGACATGTTTTAAGAATTGGTTAAAATACAATTAAGAGGTAAGAACAGAGAGAAGAAAGTAAAATATATTAAAAATGAAGATGGAGAAAGCAGAAGAACATAAAAAAGGAAGCCCCCCAAAAGAAAGTAAACAAGAGAGAATAAAAGAATGCAAACATTAGAAGGAAGGGAAAAGAAATACAGTAAGAAATACTAAAAAAGAATAACAAGAAAAAAAATTAGCAAGGTGTGGAGGCACGCACCTGTAATCCCATCACTTGGGGCCTGAGGCAGGAAGACAGCCATGAATTGAAGGCCAGCCTGTACTATATAGTGGGACCCTGTCTCAAAAAAATAAAAGAAACACAAACACATATAGATATAGACATAAACATAGATGTAGATATATCAACCAATCAGAAATATTTATAAAGTCCTAATAAGAAACAAAAGGTTTGTCTCTGTGTGCTGAGGTGGTCAACCATGCAGACAGTAGTGGGCACCCATGCCCTGTGACAATCTGCACCTCTCCCATTGCCTTCCTGGGCTGTGTGCCCCTCAGGGAACAGCAGCCCTGGGAGTGATTTACTCTTTTTTCTCTCATCTCACTGTCAGGCTGCCACCTGGAGTTGTTTGGAATCAGAGCTGCTTGAACTGAATCAGCTTTACTGCTCACCACTACAAAGCAGCATGGAATGAGCATTTATTCTGGAAAGATTCACTAAACCCCAGGCCCGAGCTGATGCTGACCCTGCTGCTCATCTGGGTCTGTAGGGCTCTTTAAGAAGCCACCTCAGAGGGTGACAAACTGCCCCAGTGGAGAACGTGCAGCTGGTGCCACACAATCCACTGCCCCTAAGTGGCTTTCTGAGCCAAGTCCCAACATGCTGTCATGCATAGTTGCTCAAGCTCCCAACCCACTTTGTCTTGCTGCCCGCGCCACCAGTCTTAGAGGGAAAGTGACCTCCACTCTGCCGTATCTCTGACCTAAATGACCTTGTATAAATTCCTCAGTGGGATTGTTTCACTGGCATCATGTTTGGGCCCTAAGAACACAGATAAATTCTCTTTTTCTGGCTTTTCACAAAATGTAGTACATTATGTTCTACTTCACATTTTGTATTTGTAAAATTTAGCAATATATTATATACTTTTTTTTTTTTTTTTTTTGCGGTACTGGGGATCGAACTCAGGACCCTGCACTTGCTAGGCAAGCGCTTATTCCACTGAGCTATATCCCCAGCCCTATTATATACTATTTTATGGTTCAGAATATTAGCATATGTTCATTTGATATTAAGATTAATGAAGAGAGGTAGGCCTCAGAACGGAGAGAGAGGGGCAACTACAGTTTTCACAGAAACAAGGGCCCCTTGAAGGAGGTGGGAAGTTAGATTTAAAAATCTGAGATAACAAATGTTATTCAAGAAAAACTATGTCCCAGTTGATAATGAATATTCACAATGTGTACTGATTTGCTACATAAAGAAACATAACATCACACCTCAACGTACTAACCCACAAGCTGTTACTTTAACCCTAAACCTAACCCTAACCCTAAACCTAAACCCTAACCCTAACCTTAACACTCTAACCCTAACCCTAACCCTAACCCTAAACCCTAACCCTAACCCTAACCTTAACTCCTAACCCTAACCCTAGCTCCTAACCCCTAACCCAAAACCTGTTATGGTTGATACATTTTGTCAACTTGGGGAGTCCAGAGGTTTGGCTGAGTGACTCAGCAGGAAGTCAAGGAGCTTCTTTTGTACACATCCTGAGCCTGTGGAAGTGGAGGACATGGAGATTGTGTGAGAGCTACATGCCTCCGTGGGTGGGCGTAGCCTGTTTACAATGTAAGGGAGAAAAGGAGGCTACTTGCAGCCATTCCTCCTTTGCTCTTGTGGTTTTTGCTGTGCTCTGCTGCCATGAACTGTTGCTCTCTACTATGTGCCACTCTGCCTCTGAACCAGCCAAGTATGGATTGAAACCTCCACAAACTGTAAGCTAAATAAAACCTTCCTTTCTTCATTTTGGGTGTTGGGTATTTTCTCTCAGCAATGAGAGAAAAGTAAACAAGACACTAACCTTAATGGAAACCCTAACCCTAAATACTTTAACCCTAACCTTAACCCCTAACCCTAACCCTAAGCCTAATCCTAACCCTTTAATCCTAACCCTAAACCCTTACCCTGACCCTGACCCTGACTATAACCCCTGGCCCTGACCCTGATCCTGTCCCTGACCCTGACTCTAAGCCTGACCCTGACCCTGACCCTTAACCCTTACCCTGACCCTTAACTCTGACTCTGACCCTTAACCCTGACCCAGATCCTGACTCCTATTCCCTGACCCTGACCCTAACCCTATCCCTAGACCAGTACCAACCCTAACCGTAGACCTAGCACTAACTCTAGACCAGTACAAACCCTAACCCTAGACCTAGCACTACCCCTAGACCAGTACTAACCCTAACCGTAGACCTGACACTAACCCTAACACTAGGGAGCACGCAGCAATGAGCACGAAGAATGACCAAGTCCAAGCACTAGGAGTAGCTGGGAGCAACTACCAGGAATGACTAAGTCGAAGGAGTAGCCAAGAGTAGCAGAGAGGAGCACAAAGGAGTAGCCGAGAGCAAGCACCAAGGAGCACCAAGTCCAAGTACCTAGGAGTAGCATGGAGCAAGCACCCAGGAGCACTGAGTCCAAGCACCCACAGGGGAAGGAGCACCTGGGCCAGCACCTAGGAGCACCAAGCACCAGTACTAGCAATAGCCAGCCCTCAGCACCTGGAGGACTGAGCACCAGCACTGCATTTGCATGACAATAGAGCCCTGGCCCCCTTTGCCCCGTTTTGCCCCACTTTGAATCCAAAAATCTTTGGACAAGAATAGACCTCGAATTGCACAAAATTGAAAGTGGAGCACCAAGCACTCAGCACTCGGGAACAAAAATCCAGAGCAACTCGACACCTAGCACCCACACAAACACCCAACTCAACAACCAAAAAAAAGCAAAAACCCTAACCCTAACCCACAACCATGCAGCGACAAGCACCAAGAATGACCAAGTTGGAGCACCAAGGAGTAGCCAGGAGCAAGCACCCAGGAGCACTGAGTCCAAGCACCAAGGAGGGAGTGAGCACCCAGGAGCATTGAGTAACAGTACTAGCAGTAGCCATTCCTCAGCACCTGGGGGACTGAGCAGCAGCACTCCATTTTCATGACAACAGAGCCTCAACCCCCTTTTGCCCCCTTTTAAACCCCAAAAAACTTAGGATAAGAATAGACCTTGAACTGCACAAAATTGAACGGGGAACACCGAGCACTAAGCACCCATTAACAAAATCACACAGCGACTTGA
Organism: Dinomys branickii; assembly: GCA_004027595.1. Lineage (NCBI taxonomy): Eukaryota > Metazoa > Chordata > Mammalia > Rodentia > Dinomyidae > Dinomys > Dinomys branickii. Next base: position 11,826 of record PVLD010011679.1, read on the forward strand.
CACCCAGCACCCACACAAACCCCCAACTCGACAACCAAAAAAACCCCTAACACTCTAACCGAATGGTGATCCTCCTGTCTCAACTTCCTGAGAACTGGAATTACCAGTATGTGCCACCACACCTGGCTATATATTTTCATGAGTAGGTGAAAACTGAAAACATGCGATATGAGAATAATGATGATTACCCAGACACAACTGCACACTTACATACAGACAAATACACATATCTGCAGGTGCACACCTATACACACACACATACACAGACTCTCTAGTGCATGTATGCAGCCACCTCCCAGCACAAACAAACAAACAAAAAAAATGTAAATCACTTCAGAAGTCCACTGTGGATCCTTCCTATCCTTCTTTCACACTTCTGGCTTAGGGTTATGTTTACACTGTGAAAATCTCAGTTTTCCCCAGACAGAATGCCTCCTTCAGATCTTTTGAAATGAACATGTCCATTCATTTTTATATTTCAAGGTTTCCACTCCCAATACTTCTAATTTACTGAGTTTGGGTGTGGCCCAAGAGTCACATTTTAAAACACATCTTGTCAGTCTACTGAACATTCAGGGATAAGAATCACTCACTACTTAAATAGCCTTGCCAGAAATCTTGAAGAACAAAAGGAATGCTGTTTTATGATGTCTTTTAAAATTTTTTAAAACAATTTTATTAAAATGTGATTATATATGATTATATATGTTAATAGAGAATAGTGTGTTATTTCAGTAGCACACAGCATACACGGATTGGATCACAGCAATTAGCATTTCTACTTCCTTATCATTTACTTATATTTTGAGCCTTCTGTCCCCTAGTTCTTAAATTTGAAACTGTTATGTTGCCCAGGCTGTTCTTGAACTTGTGTTTCTCCTCTCAGCCTCCCTCATGCTGCGATTAGAGGTGTACACCCTACACTGCCTTGAGAAGATATTTATTAATGAAAAACACAAGATCCATGGCCAATAAGTGCATGAAAATATGCTCTACATGGTTAGTCATCTGCATGTGAATAAGCTTTTTAAAAATGAAGATTAAATATCAGTGAAGATAAAGAAAGTATAACCTTCATACTCTGCTGTTGGGAATGTAAAATTGTACATTATAAAAGTTTGGTAGTTCTTCAAAATGTTAAACATAGTCACCATGTGGCCCAGTAATTTTATCTCTACGTTTATATCCAAACAAGTTGACATTATGCACACACACACAAAAAAACTCTTGAATATGAATTTTCACAGCAGCATTATTGATAATAGCATCAAAGGAGAAAAAATCCAAACAAATCTCCATCAGATGATGAATGGATGCATAAAAGGTGGTACGTATATTAAAAATGCTATGTCACCATAAAAAGGAATGAAGTGTTAACCGGGCGTCACAGCACATACTAGCTTGAGCTAAGACAGAACTCTATCTTAAAATAAAATATAAATATGCACCAGTTCTGGTGGTGCATGCTTCTAATCCCAGCACTGAAAGAGGTCAAGGCAAGAAGATTACTAGCTCAAGCCCCATCAGGGCAATTTAGCGAGACTCTGCCTCAAAAATGAAAGGGGAAAAAGGCTGAGATGCAACTCAGCAGTAGAGTAACCCTGGGTTCAACCTCCAGCATGTCCAAAAATTTTTTAAAGGAATGAAGTGCTGACTCATGTTTTGATATGGGTGAATCTTGAAAAGATTTTGCTGTTAAAGAAGTGAGTCAGAAAAGACTTCATATCATATGCTTCCATTGACATGAAATCTTTAGTCAACAAATGCATAGAAATCCGAAGTAAAGTAGAAGCTGCTAAGGGTTGGGGGTAAGAAGGGGCTGGATGGTTTGACATATTTTTAGGGGGAAGAAAATGTCCTGGAATTATTGAGCTAAGCGTGTGCAATGCAGTGAGCATATTAACAATCACTGGTATGTATTTTCAAATGGCAAATTTTATGTTATTTAAATTATCTCTCTCACCCACCCCCCAAATCTCACCCCATAAGTAAAAAACAATTTAAGCAAGGGCTCCAGACCCATGCTTATACTTTATCAGAATCTGAGCCTCTCGGCAGCCCTAGCCTGCACCTCCCTCATGGTGGGGAGCTGAGTCCCGCCCCCACTCTCAAGTCCTCAGCAGTGAAGGAAGACCCAGCCCCAACCAGGTCCCAGGTGCAGAGCGGCCACACTTCCAGTCTCCATGTGGCCTATTTTCCAATGGAGGGGCCCAGACTGTCTCTGGCAGGGCACCTGCCGGCTGCAAGCCATAAGGAAGACCCAGCCCAGCCCCACTGCCCAGTGCAGAGCAGAGCAGCTATATTACCAGTCTCTGTATGGCCTGTTTCCTAATGCAGAGGCCTGGCTCATCCCTGGCCAGGCACGTGCTGGCTGCTAGCCACAAGGCTCACCCAAGTGAGGGCACCCAAGTCAGACCTGTGAAACAGCAGAGCATACAGGACTCAGCTGGCAACTCACATTTACCCACCTCTGTCTTCTCCAAGGACGTTTTGTATGGAAATTCTAATATCAAAGTGGACTATGCAACCTGGAAAACAGGAAGTGTGAGACTACCTGAGAAATGCAAACCACTCTGCACCTGACTCACAAACATGTCATTTATTAATTCAGCATCTGGTAGGACAGTATAGAAAACAAATTTCCTGTCTTTTGGAGCTCATGTTGTGGTTAGGGAGACAAACTACAAACAAGATGATATTGTAGCATCAGGCGGGTGGTCCCTGAAGGGCAGGGGTACCCTTCATAGCAGCCCACCACTCCTCTCAGTCCTTGCCTCCTTTTCAGCCAGGAATAAGGGAATGGGCAGGACTGGCTTTGGGCTGACACGTCCAGTAGAAAATGAGGAGCTCAGGGGCTGGCAAAAAATGAGGAGGTCAGAATTGAAATAACGCAAAGTAAAAGTTTTTTTATGGTTTGGTCAATGCAGAGAAGAAGCTAACACACAGCAAGAGGTAGGGGAATCTGAACAGGTGCCCCAAGGTCAGGGTTAGGGGTTAGAGGTTTGGGCTAGGGTTAGTTCTCTCTCTTTTTTTTTTTTGCGGTGCTGGGGATCGAACCCAGGACCCTGCGCTTGCTAGGCAAGCGCTTATTCCACTGAGCTATATCCCCAGCCCCCTTTTTCTATGTTCTTTGATTATTGGTAAATTCTTTTACCACCTGCGGTAACAGCTCTACATGGATCATGCATTCCATGGAATTTCAACAAATTAAAAAAAAAAGATCCTTGTCTTAGGGGACGCAGAAATAGTATTGGGAAGTCAGATAAGATTCATAATGGAGATTCATAAATACAAAATAAAATAAAACATCCATAACCTGGTGGAGGGCATCTACAAAAAACCCACAACCAATATCGCACTTACGGGTAAAAGATTGCATGTTGCCTCCCTAAAAAAAGAAAGCACGGAAATCTGCTCTTACCACTCAGTATTGCATTGGAGATTTTAGCCAGTCCAGAGAAAAACCAATCTGAAAAGAAAGAAAGGAAACTGAGCCAATCACCAACCTGATTAAGTAAATAAGCCTATAGGATCTTCCATGAGAATTTCTGGAAATAATAAACGACTTTAATTAGGATATAAGACACAAGACCTATCATAAAATTGAAGAGAATCTAAAGAGAAGAAATAAGCACAGAAATAATGCTCATTAGCCACCAGGGAAACTCTGGCTCGATCCCGTCTTGCCGGCTAGGGACCGAAGGGTGACCCCAGAAAGCAGGGTCACCCAGCCTTAGAGTCACCTTCTTGATTTTGCTCAGGGTGAGCTGTTCGGTGAGAAGTCCACACAGCATAACATGCTTGCGTCAACGCCACCGCGGAGAGAAAGCACCGCAGCCACTCAGTAAGTTTTGCTGTGGTCACAACGAAGGTACTTGCCCCCTCCTAATTCTCAAGTCTTATACGCGTTTCCTGCCTGCACCATCTGATGAATCCACTGCTGAAATACAATTATTGTTAGGCGAGGTGAGGTTGACATTGTGCGAAAGAGCCTAACCCAGAAGTTGCTGGGTAACAATCTACCACTTGAGCTCTATCCACACACGCTGACGTTTCTCTTGGCTCAAAGCAAGGACAATGGCGCAGGAGCCAATCAGCGATAAGGAGGCGGGCTGTATGAACTCTCCAATCCAGGGGGTCAAAGTAGGCGGGTTCTTCCGGTGTCAGGGCGAGGAAGTTTGTGCTCTGAGCGCACAGCTGAATCTTTCAACTTGCTAGGCCACCTTCTGCGACTTCTACTGGCTGCACGCTGCATAGGAAAGGAAGGACTCTGGAGACCCTACAGCCACGCCATGGTGATGTTGTGGGACAGAAGACGGGGATGGGATGGAATGGGGATGAGATCTGAAAGGAAGTGGCGAGAACCAGCTACGGGGAACTGCAACTCCCTGCTTAGCTCCAGACGCTGAGGTTCTCCTCGTCTCTGGTGCTTCGTCCCTTTTTCCCTGTTCTGAGTCAGGGTTAGTTCTAGCTCTAGGTTCCCTGCATCCTGTGACACTCCCAGCTCACAGCGCTGTCTAGAGTGGCCGCGGGCACAGCGTCAGCTACACCAATCTGGGGAGAGCGGGGAAGGAGCTGGGTTGGGGAGACCCTCGTTCGGCTATGGACTGGAGCTGAGTGCAGCTGTGATATGCTCGGTCCGTGGTCTCATCCCTTTTAGCAACAACCCTGCAGGATCTGACATTTATAAAAGTCCGCGATATAGAATCCCATACCCATAACTCATCTCAGACCTACCTTTTTATATTCAGAGTGAGTTACCAAATTTCCAGTATTTCCTCGTGTTGCCAAAGTCTTAATAGGTGTTGATATGGGCTATGAGAATCCGAAGAAAGGTTTAATATTGCAGGTGATGTGACTCAGCGCAGAGTTCTTGGTATGCATGCAGTGAAATCCTTCATTCCATACTCCACCCCCCCAAATTATCATCTTTATTGTTTATGCCAGACCTCTACTCACGGTGATAAAGAACAGAGCTTGTAGTCTCCAGCACTGTGGAGTGAATCCGTGAGAAAAACAGAGGATGTTAGAGCTCTTGTTGAAAATAAGAACAGCGCCTTGATTCCTTGGACGCTTTCTGAGTGCGTGGCCACGTAGCTGCTTGATTCAGAGATACTGATAGTCATCAGAGCACAGGAATTGCTCAGTGCGTTCAGGATGACCATTTGGAACTCAGGCTCTTAAACCCTTTTTCTTTTTTTTTTTTTTTTTTGGTACAAGGAATCCAAACTCAGACCTCAGGCTTGTCAGGCAAGCACTTATGCCACTGAGCTATATCCCCGGACCCTGTTAAACCCTTTTTCTTACCTTAGAAAACTGAGACTTTTCGGGGAAAAACTGCTTAATTTACACTTTAAATTCCTGGAAACTCAGAAGCTTCGTAGGGAGTGGCAGCTTCCTGTGGTAGGTATATGCTGTATTCTGTGCTGCCTGAAGAAGTCGATTCTTAGTTTTCTGCCTGTAGTTCACTATTATATTAATTCTTATCAGTGTGGCTTATTTCCCAACTCCATCTCTGGCCATTTTCCCTAGCTAGGTGCCTTACTCAGAAGGTAACTAAATATTCTTTACATTAGACAGTTTAAATGAGGCCTTCCAGGAGTTCAGAATGCTGAGAAAAATAGAGGGGACATTAATGTGTTGCCAAGGGTCGGGGAGGGGTTCTTGCTAAAGACAACTTCTGAAAGGGCTGCCTGTTAAAGCCAAATTCAGAAACACATTGGATTAGGCACTTTACATGGACACAGATATGGGGTGTTGGTAGTGGAAGAAGAAAGAGGGCTCTCATCTCTGAAACACACTATGTTGTTCCAAGACCATAGAAATTTGAAATGTTGAGTCAAGTGGAGTTTGTATAAAACAAGCATTGAAGTAGAGGTAAATCCCATAGTTAAGGCCTACAGACACATGAAGGAATAGGAATGAAAAGAGTTTTTAATAAGGAGGAACAAAGAGGAGTAAAAGAAATCAGAGAGGAAAGTGGTTTGGAGAGTAGTGACATCAGCACCTACAATTTTGAAGGTCGGGTTGTTCTCAGTATGACAATAACTGAAGGGTTGTGTCCTGCCTAGACCTGAGAGTGGGTCAGAGGCCACAGGCCTCAAGAAAGGAGGAAAACTTAGTAACCGGTACTGTAAACATGTTTCCTGTTATTACTGATCAGTTCAGCTAATTATTTGTGAAGCAAAATTGGAAATGAGAAAACTGGTCTTGTAGGTTTAAAAATAGGGTGGACATCATCATTGAAGTAGAATGGGAAGGGTTTTCTCATGGACACAAAAGATTTCAAGGTGTGTTTGATGTTCTTTATTGTATGAGAACTGAACTCAGGAAATTTGTTCTAAGCCACACCTCCTGCAACCCATTTAAAAAAATTTTCTTGAGACTTGGTCTTCTTAAGTTGCCCAGGCTGAGGAGAACTTATGCTATTGTTTCCATCTCCTTGACTGTTGAGGTGACAGGCATGTGGCATTTTGCCAGTTCAAGATTGAGATTCTTTCTGACTTCCAAGATTTTAGTGGGGGGGGTAGAATAAACATCAGTGAGGCTTGGTGGGAGACTGGGACAGGAGTACTGCAACATTAAGCCCAGCCTGGACAATTAAACAAGATCCTGTTTCAATATGAAATAAGTGTTTTGAGATGTATGCCCAGTCTAACTCATCTAATACACATGAGGCCCTGAGTTAAATCTTTAGCACTGGAAAAAAGACAAGAAAACTTAGTGGAAATCTTTCAATTTTGTAATTTACTTTTCTCACTGGTATTATATGGTACAATACTTGCTCATGATGGTGTGCAGTGGTAGTGAATCACTGCTTTGTCAGCAACTGGATACCAGTTGAACAGCCAATGATTTAAAGTGTACTATATTTTACAAAGTTCATGAGATATTTAGTATTTTGAATTTTGTATAGTGATACATACATTTCCCCAAACACAGATCAAGGCAAATGTGTTGAGCAGGTTTAAAAGATCTAAGGCTCAACAATGATATGTGATTGATCGGATATGTTCTGTGCATTTTCTTTCTTTCTTTTTTCTTTTTTTTTTTTTTTTTTTTTTTTTTTTTTTTTTTTTTTTTTTTTTTTTTTTTTTTTTTTTTTTTTTTTTTTTTTTTTTTTTTTTTTTTTTGTCTTTTTGAGACAGTGTTGCGCTGTAGTTCAGGCTGGCTTGAATTCACTTTATAGCCCAAGCTGGCCTTGAATTCACAGCAGTCCCCCTGACTCAGCCTCCTGAGTGCTGGGATTACAGGTGTGTGCCACCACCCCCGGCCTGTGCATTTTTAGTACATTTTATTTTCAACTTCCTTTGGGTTGATTGTGATATTTTCCCTTTCCAACTCAAGTAGCATTAGTAGACTTATTCCATCAACTCTTCAAAAGTCTGTTGTACAACATGACATTCATCAGAGTGTTTCCTGTTTTGAACTCTGTGTTAATCAGCTTTCCCAGAGCAGCCCAACCAGGAGATGGTATGAGTGCTGCTTTGGAAAGGGAGACTACTCTGAGGTGTCTTTTTGGTTTGTATGTGTGTTTGTGTGTCTGACTTCTTGTTTTGGTATTATAAAGTGGTCCACCACTCTGGCCATACTCTGGCTTACAGTACCCTTCAAGAGGATAGGATCCAACTTTTCAACGAAGACCACAGGGCTGTGCAGTTTGAATGTGACACCAAGCACATGCAAAGCTAAAGAGAAAACACTGCATTCCTAGTTCTAATTTGTGCTGATTCTGAGACCCTTCTAGCTGCTTTAGCCTTGGGTCAGCATCTCCGTTCCTCTATTGGGTTGTTCATTCCTATAACCTCGCTTTTTCTTCCATCACCTTAGTGGGTGGAAAGCAGGTCTGTTCAGCACTGTTGCTTCCTAGTGCCTTTTCCCCTTGTACTGGTTTGTATCTCTCTGGGGAAAGAAATGACCTTGAGCCTTTGTTATGAATCCCATAAATGACAAGAAACTACACTCCCTGAAATCCCCTCTGTGTTTCTTGGGTTCCCTAACCTCTGAGGACAGAACTTCCATGGTGGCATCCTGACAGAGCCCATGGAAATGGCTTGTGGGGAAAGGCACGGTTGAGATAAAGCACGGAGCTTCAGTTCAAGGCACCCCTTAGCCTGTGTTCTGTGTCTCCCAGTGGGTGTCATAGACCATCAAGCAGTGGAGCCGGTTCTGGGTTTTCACATCAGTTACATCTGAAAATAGTGCAGGTGGCCGGGACAAGGGAAGAGTGTGCAAGGAAGAGTACTACGAGTAGTGTCATTCGTTCATCTTGGGGTTGGGGTGGCTCTTGTGGTCTTTGTTTGCCCGTTCTGGGTACCTTGTCATCCAGGAGTTCATATGTCCATACTGCACCTGCTGAATTGATGGTTTTCTGGCATTGGTGATTGTGCACATCAGAAAACATGTGACTGTATCTGAAAATTTTTTGCATGATCAGGATGTAGAGCATGAGGCAGATTTAAAGCATGGATAGAGGTCAAGGTATTAATCTATGTCACATACCACACAGGACAACCCGTAAAATAATGACATGTTGAACCCGAGTATCACTAGTTCTCTGCCTGACAACCCTGTTGCAGGTGTGTCTTTTTTCCCCACTTGCGACCCTGCTCACCACTTCTGGATTATACACCATGACTTCATGTGCATTATTTATGCTGGCTGTTAAGTACTGGACATATTCTCTTCCACTGAGCTACACACCAGTGTGGTGAACATATATATTTACTGTGGCCAAATGGAAGTATGTTAGAGAATTCATCCTGTGATTTACTTGATTCCCTCAATATTGTTTTCCAGATTTATTTGCATTACTGTATATGTAACTCCTGACAGGGTCTCCACTTTGTCTCCAGAACTTCTTAATTGGCTTCCCAAAGTGATGGGAAAACAGGCTTGTCTAGTTCTGTCACTGGTGTAAGTGTCATAAAGCATGTTCAGTTGCTGTCCTAGAAGCAGATTTGAGAAAATGCATAGACGCTGAGGGCTCAAGAGCCTGTTTCCTCTGGCACAGAGTGTGCGTCCATTTCAGTCTTAATGTGCAAGATCCGCACTGCCACCACCAGGAGGAGGCAGTAGTTCCTATTTCTTATACCCCACCAACATTAGGCTTTTTCTAATTCGATGAATTTGATAGATTTATAGAGAAATTTCTGTCTTGTAACATTTTCCTGTCTTTCATGCACCCATTTTATGCACTTTTTCACTTCCTGTGTAAGACCTTCTGTAAAATATCTGTTTATGTCATATTTTCATACTTGTGATGAGGAATTATTTTTGATAAAATCTTTTTGTTCTAGGTATGTCTTAGTCAACATTCTTTGTCATAATTTTTCTATCTTCATGTTAATTTTATAATGTATTTTGTTTCCTAAATAGAAATTGTAGGTTACTTTTTTTTCGGTACCAGGAATCAAACTCATGACCTCAGGCTTGCCAAGCAAGTGTTTGTGCCGCTGAGCTACATCCCTGGCCCCTAAGTTACTTTTTGCATCTTAAAGTCATTTTATAATTCTATTTGTGAAGATTTACTGAATTCTAGGTTTTGCTTTATTTCAGTTTTTTGAGACAGGGTCTCACTATATACTCCAGGCTGGACTCAAATTCATGGCAATCCTCTTGCCTCAGCCTCCCAAGTGTTGAGATACATGTGTGTACCACCACACCTGGCCTAGATTTTTGTTACATGCTTTTTTCCATATTTTACTGTCATATTTTATATATTTTTAATCTACTTATAGTGTACATTTGAATGTTTGTGATGCAGAAATCATATTTACTTTGCTTATACAATGAGCAGCTTACCACCATAAAGGAGTGATGAATTACATTTTACATTGATTTTTGCTGCCAGCCTTATCAAGTCACAGTTTGTTTAAAGCAAATGTATTTCTTGGTACTTCATACGAATTTAATGTGTCTGCAGATTGCTGAGTTTCAGGTTTAGGTGATGGTAACTGTGTAGCATGTTCCAAACAGTGGGAAAGAGTCTCTCTTTCCTTTACTTTTTATTGGAGATTTGATTAATGTAACACTTTCCTTTGATTTTCAGAAGGAATTCTAATAGATATTTGTTAGATTTTAGTTGTTTTACTGGTATTACACATGTAGTTGCATTAAGTATATAATTTTAAAAATTGCTAGCATGACTCATCATTAAATCTGAATCTGTACATTATTCTCCTGACATTCAGATCATTTTCTACAATTTTACTTGTATGTATGATTTTTTTCCTGTGGAGATGTTGACTTTTAAAGAATTTGTTGATATAACACATAATAATTTTAAAATAACTTTTAAACTGCTGGACTATGAGACAGTTTCTAGATGTTAGTAATGTCCTTGCTTTACAGTGAAAAGTGAGGAGGCATTTTCGTTAACAAAACATACTGGTAGAGACTAAGTGAGAAACCAAGTGGGAGCATCTAGTTGATTCCTTTCAAGGCAGATTTCAGACATATTTGCAAAAATTTTAAGTAAATTCAACCTTCTACTTAAATATATATTTGACAATGTAGATTTTTTTCCCTAACATATTCATTATAGCCACATGGTATAAGGGACATTCCTGTGCTTTTGATTCTATTAATAACAATATCTTTTCCTATTTTCATTGATAATCAGTTGAACACTGGTTCTTAAATAACAGACTTTTAAAATTCTCTGTAGTTTTCATGTGTACTGACCTTGATGTCAACATTTGAGAGCAGTGTTTACTTACAATTCGTGTTCTGACTATGTATTGTGTAGCTTCATTGTATTGGGATAGTTTTAATGAGTGTTGAAACTGTGATACACTATGACTTTTTCCGGTTGATCTTGGCTTTACGAACATAGACTTTCTGTTACTGTTCTTAAATGTTACATCTTGATTCTTTCATGATTCACACATAGATAGTTTATCTTTAATTCAATCCTTTTGTTGCTTTTTGTCTGCCTTGCCTGTATGTCCTGAGGTAACACATGAAGTTTGTTTCTTGTGACAGAATAGTGGAGACAGTGAATACCCTTGACTTGTTTCTGATTTTAAAATAATTCATGTACTGCATCTCCATTCATTGTAACACTTGCTAGTTTTATGGAACATGTGCTTTATCAAGTTATTAATCTCATTTTCTTCCTTAAAATCCTTTAAGAAATAACAAAAATTGACTTTTAGAAAATATTTATGTCGAGTCAAATCATCACATCAGTTCATTCTTTCTTTGTGAAAAGTTTTACCATAGTTGTGTGATGCTGATGAACACACCCAGCGTTGTTATCACCATGTGCAGTCACCTTCCTCCTGTGTGTGGTTGTCAGGCATGCTGGGGACCCATGCTACCATTTAGCTGAACGCAGAGTTTTCTAATACATTCTTATGCTTTTCTAAGTAAAGTTCTATCCTGTGTTTGAAAATCTGCATACGTCTGTGTAATGGGCCTATATTTGCCTTTTCTTATGAACATGTGGTCTGGATTTAGGTAAAGATTGTATTACCTTGAATATGTAATTTGCAGAGATTTCTTTCTCCTTTTTTGATTACAAACATTTGAAACTATGCCCAGCTGAATGTGCCATAGTTACTATAGTGTTCATATTTGTGTATATTCACTCTACATAATGAACGTATTCATGCTGAGGAACTGGTGCATATACAGATGGCATCTTGATCGACATCAGAAGAGTTTCAGTGGATCACTTGAAAACCCACTGGGAGAGGAGTTTATGAAGAGAAGTTATTTTTATACCACTCAGGAGGCTGATACAGAGCATCAAAAGTTGGCGTCGTCTACCCTTTATCTGTTATCCTTACTTTTTTTCCCATTTTTACTGTGTGTTTTCCTGTTGCTTCTTGTTATTCTATCTTGATCATGTATTTAGATATGTGAATATGAAAACAATCTATTTTTTGATTATTTGTTCTTTGAGACAAGGTCTCATTAGGGAGTCCAGGCTGGCCTTGAACTTGTGGCAGTCCTCCTACCTCAGCCCTCCCAGTTCTGGGATTACAGGCATGGACCACCATACCTAGCTTTTTTTCCAATATATTGATTCCTGTTTCATAAATTATTCATTATGTTTTTATCAAATATTTTGCTAAATGTATTTCTTTAAAGCTATATATGTAACTGAATATGTTTTTCTCCAAATATTGACATTATATCCTAAAATCATTACTTAATTCTATATATTTCTAAGTTTATTTCATGAATTGCTATTGAACTGTTTATTTAAAAACGTATTTTGTAGCTTGGCATGGTAACTCATGCTTGAAGTCCTAGCGCTTGGCACAAAGAAGTAGAGGAAGATCAGTACAATTCTGAGGCCGCCAGGGCTACCTAGGAAGTTCAAGGCTGGCCTGAGCTACATAGTAAGACCCTGTCAGATAATGAAAAGTGTACGTTTTGTGTCAAAACCACATGAGTGAACCAGTAATGTAGCTTACTGGTAAACTACTCTGCCCAGTGTGACTCAAAATTCTCTGTAAATTATAAATAGAAATTCTTTTATGCCAGCTTTACTAAAATAATTTATTTACTGTTTGAGTCATCTCTTAAAAATACAGTCAGCAGCCTAGTCCATTTAGAATATTTCATTTAGCTCCTAAAGGAGCCTTGCCTCCTTATTCCTCCTATATCCCCAAGCCTTATGAATCGCTAACCTACTGTGTACACTGTACATTTCCATACTCTGGCCATTCTGTATAAGTAAATAATTCACTGTTGCTGTGTTTGTCTTTTCTGCATGACATTTCCAAGATGGATTTACATCCAAGATGGATTTACATTTATCAGAAAATACTACTTTTTATGAATGAATAGTATGGAAAGCTTAAATTTTTAGTTATTCCTCAATTTGTGGACATTTCACTTGTCTCTACTTTTCAGTTTTTATGAACACCAAGTCGTAAATGCCATTGTACAATGCGTGCTAACTTGTTAACTCTGTCAGGTTCACATTTCATGTCAGCAAAGACTGGAACAGAGGATGCAGAAGGCAAGTTAGAGAGTTTATGAAACAAAAAGTTCCTGAGACCAGAAGAGAGCATGAAAGTCGGTTGCAACAGAAGCTCTAAGGTTTTTTTTATACAGTAAAATTGGATTTTCTAGTGGTTTTCTAGTAACATTTTTACAGAATACTGTGGGTGAAGCTAAAATCAGCCCACTGGGTTACAAGTATAGTTGCTTGGCTAATATTCATCTAGTAGTAAAACAAGACGTAAAAATATTCGTCCAAAGGAATTATTAACTTTAGTGTCTGAAACTACAAAAAGGAAGAAAGGGACTTGTGAAAGGAGTGGGAGTAAGGGTCAGGGTGTTCTGGTCATCAGCCTACTTGTTTGTTACATTATTTGGGCTAAGCTGAGCAGATGGTACCAGTTACAGAACAATTTTGAACTGTTATTTATCTGTGGTGAGACTTGTGGGCCTTCCCACCGGGTCAGCCCTCAACTACATACTCAGTTCATCTCATCTCAGGAGTGTCTCTGTCTTGGCCCTGGTCACTTACCTACTACTTACCAATCTTTACCTAACTTAACTATGTGGAATGTAAACATTCATGAACAAATTTTAGCATGGACTTAGGTCTTCATAACTCTAGTGTATGTAGCTAAAATAGTTATATTAATGAGTAGTGTGAAAACAGTTATGGTTATATACAGATCGTCCCATTCAAAAGTCATGAAGAAAATCTAATTTCCAGTGGTACAGACAAATGGATGAACACCCAGTGTACATATCCTAAGAGGTGAATGCATTATCTGAGTAACTATAGACAGTTGGGTTACGTAGGAGGCAATTAGAAGTAGATAAGGTTTTGTTTTTGGAGTCCCTGTGACTGAATACTGTGATTGAAACCCAGAGAGGAGAGCACCTCCTCTGCTCTTAGCCTCTGTCCATGTGATGCCGTGTGTGATAACCTCAGGTCTCAATCAGCAAGGCCATTATCAGATTTAAATTTCCCACCTTAGCCCAAAACTCAGAGCTAAAGTAAACCTTTTGGTTATTTACTGAACATGAAGCATTTTGTTTAGAAACAGAAATGGACTGAAAAATACCTGTATGTTTCATAACTGTAGGTCATGGTGTTTATTGTCAAATATGACTATCTCTCTTGTTTTTTCAATAACCGTGAGTTTTCTTTACATTGTTGGTAATAGTTGTTAGTGTGTGTTTCTGTGTAGTGTACTTAGTGGCATTTTATTGTAATATAACAAAACACTTGCTTCATGACTAATGACAAGCATGGTTTTAACAGCTACAAATACATGAATTATTTCATCCTAAAGAAGGTTGGAAATTTTGTTCCTTTTTTAAGATGAAGAAACAGTCATAAGAAATGACAATGGTTAACTGTGTTTTTTTGTTTTTCACTTAGAAACAGAAAAATGCAAAAAATAACTTGCCATATGTACTCAGCCACCTTATCTTTGATAAAGGTGCCAGATATACTCACTGAAAGAAAGATGGCCTCTGTAATAAATAGCACTAGAAAAAGTGGCTCTGCACATTTTGAAAAATTAAAATTGGACCCATATCATTCACCATGCACTAAACTAAATTAAAAATGGATCAGAGATCTAAATATTAAAACAGAAACATTAAATCTGCTAGATGATAGAATTAAGTAAAACTCTTGAAGACATTGGTGTAGGCAAAGACTTTTCAAATAAAACCCTGATCACCCAGGAACTATCACAATCAACAACTGGGATCTCATCTTTTTACAAAGCTTTTAGGGTGGGTATATAGCTCAGTGGCACAAGTGTGTGTCTGGCAAGTGCAAGGTCCTGAGTTCAATTCTTTTGTACAGGAGGAGAAACCACCAACAGAGTGAAGAGACAACCCACAATATGGGAAAAAATGTTTGCCAGCTGTTCTTCAGACAAAGAATTACTATCAAGAATATATAAAGAGCTAAAAAAAATAACATTTCCTAAATTTAAAGATCCAATCTAAAAATGGGCATCTGAGTGAATATATACTTCTCAGATGATGAAATATAAATAGCAAAAAAATACATGAAAAAATGTTCAACATCACTGGTGATTTGAGAGATGCAAATTAAAACAACACTGAGATTCCATCTCACTCCAGAAAGAATGGCTATCATCAAGAAATCAAGCAATAACAAATGCTAGAGGGGCTGTGAGGAAAAGGAAACCCTTTTCCACTGTTGGTGGGAATGTAAACAGGTACATCAGTGTGGAGATTCCTCAAAAAGCTAGGATTGGAGGTCCCATTTGACCCAGCTATTCCCCTTCTGGGTATCTTCCCAGAAGAATTAGAAACATCATACCACAGTGATCTATGTGCATCCATGTTTATAGCAACACAATTTGTAAGAGCTAGATCTTGGAAACAACCCAAATGCCCATCAACCAAGGAATGAATAAAAAAGATGTAGTATTTTTATACAATGGAGTACTGCTCAGCCATAAAGAAGGGTAAACTGGAGACTTTTATAGGTAAATAAACCAGATGCACATGTGTAAGCATCGTATTGTCTCCCTAAATAAGATCTAAAAGGTACAAAAGATACTGTGAAATGGGAAGAAACTTCAAAAGGAAACAAATTGGGCTGGGAGAATGGAGAAAAGGAAGGGAAAAGCAAAACATATATATAAGATAGTTATACTAGTAATTTCTCTTCATAGAAAAGACTTGTGGTAATATTGTTCGGACAACTAAATGTCCAATCTTGAAGTATGATTAACTAAAGATAGGTATAAACAATGCATTAACCATTGTTACCCTCCTATTATCTTGCTTTGAAATTTTGTTTTATTTGTTTTCTCTCTTTAAAAAAAACCTATCATAAAAATCTGAAAAGAGTGAATATTGCCGCAGGGGACTGACTGAAGAAGCCAGTGCTGTCTAAACTGTGGGAAGGCATGAGGGTAAACAAGAGCGAAATTTGGCTCAGCATCCATGCAATGACTCAGCACTGCAAATGCTGTTTTTAAAGTATGAGGGGAAGCACCGGTGTGAGTGGTAGAAGAGCCTGGGTGAGGTTGGCTTAACTGGCTCTCCTGATTATGTGAGACAAAGTTAAGCTCTTTATGATTTACTGAGTCTGAACACTGGTACTTAGAAAAAGAAACTGTGCATCAACTTTTTGTTAGCATATGCTTGAATGCATAGTGTCTTGTTTTACTAGGAAGAGGTTTACATTCCAAAAAATGGAGTTGAGTGCAGGTGAAGTAATTACTTGCACCGCACTTGGCTGGGATATTCAAGGATCTGAGTTCAACACCATTACCACAAAAATTTAGAAGGAAAATAAAACAAAATTGTATTAAAATGAAACGAGAATCTAAAATATATATCTGCATTCCCATGTACACTGAAGAATTGTCAATAGGCATGGTGTGAAAACAACATACATCCATGCCAGTGGATCTGTTAGTGAACTTTTAATTGCTACAAAAAATAGCTGACACTTTAAAATGAGAATAGGTGTATTGTGGCTCAATTCTGGAGATTTCAGTCCTTGGTCAACCTCTAATTGCTTTTAGTTTTGTAGCAAAGCAGAAACACCATTATAGAGGGTCATGGTGAGGAACCCTGGCCACCTGTGTTTCACTCAGGGAGAAGGGAGGGAGACAGGGACAAAGAGAGGTAGGTAAGGAGAGTTGAAATGTATCATTCTAGAGTGATCTTCTGGTGGTCTTGTTCCTCTAAAAAACATCAATAATTTGAACTCCTGAAGAGGTCAAAATGTACCATTACCCAGCACCTCAAAACAACAAATTACCTGGTAACAAAGCCTATAGAACATGGCACTGAGAGGAACTTTTACTCCATAACACTGTGGGAATCATACGGACAGTGTGGCTTATTATGCAACAATATTATTTAGTCTCAAAAAGGATACACTGCCTTTCTTAACAACATAAGTTAACCTGGAGATCATTAAGTAAAATATTTAGAAGAGTTTCTATAGCTCTCTAGAAATTCTGCCTACTGTATCTGTTTTTTTACTTACAAAGACTGAACTGCTGATGTACTGTCTACTCTGAAGATTTTGATATTCTGGCCATTTTATATAAGTGGATATTTGAACACTGTCTCTATGTCTGTGGTGTTGATGTAGCATTTCCTAAATAATCCATAAGTGTAGGAAGCAAACTCTCAATTATTTTTATGGATGAAGAATATTCTTTTTTGAGTAGCTTTCATTTTCAGGTATTCATCAATTGATGGACATACCAGTTGTTTCTGCCTTTTAGATTTGATGAATACTCAGTTATAAACAGTCATGCACAAGTTTTGTGTGGACTTGATCTTCACAACTTTTCTGTATATACCTAAGATAGAAAATATTGGGTAATACGGAGTCTGTGAAGATTGTGTATGGATTATTTTATTCAAAATTCATGATGTGAAATCTTGACTGAGATATACTAAGAAATACAAACTTTATCTGAGTAAATATGTGTACCTGGGGAGCTTAGGAGGCAGTTAGGAAGAGAGACATTTGTTTTCTGATGTCCCCTCATTAAATGCTAGACTAGGAAGAGACAGAGTGAAGAACATTCACGTGTACTCAGCCTCTCATCAGGACTGTGTCACCAAGAAGGCCATCACCAGATGTAATTACTTCATGTTGTCCAAAAATTGAGCAAAGTAAACTTCTTTTCTTTATTTGTTTCT
Organism: Dinomys branickii; assembly: GCA_004027595.1. Lineage (NCBI taxonomy): Eukaryota > Metazoa > Chordata > Mammalia > Rodentia > Dinomyidae > Dinomys > Dinomys branickii. Next base: position 29,466 of record PVLD010011679.1, read on the forward strand.
GATTCCAAAGTGTTTTGTTTAGAAACCATAGTGGACTGAAAAAATAAGTATGTTTCGTTATTGCAGAAACAAGCAGTCACAGTTTTATAGTGTGACTACTAATTTTATATTTTTAATATCTTGTTTTGTGTTTTATCCATGTCATTATCAACTGTGGTTACTGTTTTTTGACTGTAGTGTTCTTAGTTGCATTTCATTGTAGTATTACAAAACATTTGATGATGACCAGTGACAAATACATTTGTAGAAAATCAAATACATGAATGTTTTCATCCTAAAAAAGAGAAATTTTTTGTCCATTTTATAATGTAAGGAAATAATCATGATGTAATATTGGTTCACTAACTGTCTTTTAATTAGAAAGACAGTGATTAGTGTAAAATACAACCTGTTATTAAATTTGAGTTCAGTAAGAATCAGAAACAGTTTTCTGCAGGTTATTCATTGAAGAATCAAATGTATTCCAAAATTATGGGAAGTCATAAATGGAAACAAGACTTAAACATATGTTGACACCAATCAAGTGAGTTGGTGCTGCAAATATGCTCTTGGTAGAATGAAGGAAAAACACTAGTGCAAGGCCTGAGCAGAGCCCAGTAAATTTGACCCTGATTTATCTTTATTATTTACTGAGTCTGAACAATTGTATTTGGAAAAGAACCACTTTGCATGAAACATTTTTTAGTGGATGCATAAGTATGTATAAAGATTCATGTTTTAATATTAGCATATTTACCTCTGGGAAGATGGTATGGTGGTGAGCAGCAGCAAGTCAGCCTCTCCAAGACTAGTAGTTCAGACACTGGAGTTTAACAGTTAAAGAAGAGAGGAAGGAGAGAGGTAGATCCCCTGAGACCCAGGAAAGTTCTAAAAGGTGAGTTGGAGTCCGCAGGGAGAGTGAAGTGATGAACCTCAAGACAGAAGAGGGAGATGGCAAACTGTGCATTGTCCTTGACTCCCAGCTCAGCGTAAGAGAGGAGGTTTGAACTTATGGAGGTGCAGTGATGGTATAGGGCCCTGGAGACTTCCAGGGAGAAACACACCAGTGGAGTGGAGTAGTGGACACAGTAGACTTCCTGGCTAGTGAGTGACTCCATTCCAGATATCCTCAGGAGAAGGTGATTGATTGGATGCCATTTTGGGGTGGGGCTAGCTAAATCTGCATCTCAGAATAATTGTGGGTTGGCCCCTTTTCAGGCCTGCTGGTCCCCGGCTGAGGCACAGCCCTGATAGACACTCAGGATGGGGGAGCCGTGATCAAGCCAGCAAATAACATCCATAGTGTTGTGGGCCAAACAACTTGGGTCACGGTCCCAAAGTGAGAGACCGGGCTCAGCCTGAACTTCTGTGGAGGTGAACGAGCAACCCACCCTATTCCTACTGAGGGCTTGTTGCGGTTATGTAGCACCTCAACCCGACCCTGCTACAGGCTAGCTGGGTTCACACAGTGTGAATCTGGGCTCTGTCTGCCTCTCTTGTCCAACAGTCACAGCAGAGACACACTCGTGAGCTGGGCACTGCCACAAAACTGGACTCCGGAAGATAACCATGGGGTTGAAATCACAGAGACCCTTTTTTGTTTGTGGTTGCTGTTGCCGTTTTTGCAGTATTGGTTTGTCATGCGTGTGCACATTGGGTTTAGTTTTTTGTTCTTGTTTAGTTCTGTGTTGTTTCTTCTTCGTTTGTTTCCCTCCTGACTTCTTCACCGGCCTCCAGAAGCTTAGGTAATGCTCCGCTGTCCTTCCACCTCGCCTCCACTCCCTTCCTCTGCTTCTCCATCTGTTCTTTTTCTCCTGTCCCTTTAAAATTTTCTCAACTGGGGTTAAAATTGCTCAATTGAGGGGATATTTAATGTATATAAATTTCTGGTTTCTTTTTATTTTTTAAAATTATTAGTACATTTTAGGTATACATAATGATCAAATTCACATAGGGAATTTGTACCTGTACATGATATCACTTGATTCTTTTTTTCCCCATTCCCCTACCCTCCCTTCAAGGGAACCCCTCCCTCTTCCCCTCTTTATTTACAAAAGCTTTATTTTCATTTTTTCCCTTCTTTTCTCATATTTTTTCTTTCCAGTTCCTTTCTGCTCCTTCCTTTCCCCCTCCCTTTCCCTAGTTCCCCTTCCCATTTGAACATTTCTTTTTATTTCATAATGTCTGTTATACATTTTGGTCCCTATTTATACTTTCGGTTTCTCACACAAGAGAAATGATGCAGTATTTACACATGTGTGTCCAATTTATTTTACTTAAGAGTATGGTCTCTGAGTGCTTCTGTTTAGACACGTCTCAAGCTTCTTTATGGCAGAATAGTACTCAGTTGTATTAAAAAAATCCACATCTTTATCCTTTCATCAGTTGATGGACATTTGGACTGTTTCCAAGATTTGGCTATTACAAACTGCTGCTATAAATATGGATGTGTATATATCACTGTGATAGGATTCTTGTAATTATTTTAAAAACATGGGCGGGTAAAAGGAATAAAGGAAAATAAGACAATAAGTGGAAACAAAGCTTTTGTAAATAGTAAGAAGAAGATTTGTAAGTAGTAAGAAGAAGAAGGATTGTGGGGAAGGAAAGTGATTGGTGAAAAAAGAATCAAGATACGTACAGGCATAAATTCTGTATGATGACTGTGACTATTATGTATGTCTAAAATACCAATAAAATTTTAAAAACAAGCATGGTGAAAAAATATTAGCATAATTATCCTCATAAAAATTGAGTTGAGGCCTTGGGATGTAACTTGGTGGAGATCACTTTTCTACTAGTATTACATGTAGAAATCCAGCTTAAACCACAGTAGTACAAAAAAATTAAGAAACAAAAGGATATGAAAAATAATAATGTTGAGTAGATATTGAATTATGCTAAGTTCACAATCTAGAATAGCCAAAGTAGGACAACAATGTAAATCCACTTTGGTGGTTCTGTTAATTTATTTTCACTTACTATGAAAAATGACTTACATAACAAGAGGGAAAAAAGGATTTTTTGGATCAGTTTCATAAGTTTCAGTTTTCAGTCAACTTACTTATTTGTTGTAGTCTTAGAACAAGGCCAAAAAAGGAACAGAGAAGTACATGAAGGAAAACTTTTCAACCTCATTTCATCCCAGAAGGGAAGAGTGTGAGGACGAGAGACAAGGGCGTAGGGAGGAGAGCAGCGTGCCGTTCTAGAACAGAATGCCAGTGTCCTTCCTCCGGTACACCAATAAATTAATCTGAAAAGATGAGAATCTGCATTATGCACTTAACCGCAAAACGACCAGCCAGCTTGCAGTGAACATTTTATATCATGGCTTTTAGAGGATATTTTACTTTGAATCCATAAAAGTGTTGAAATACAGAGAAATGGTGTCTTTTATTCCTACTACCAAGTATTATTTAGTCTCAACAAGGATTTTCTGCAATTTATGACAACATGGATTAACCTGGAGGTGATTAAGAAAAATATTCTAAACATGGAAAATTATACCATGATCTCATTGTACTTAGCACCTCGAATCCTCAACAGAAGTGGAGAATTTAATGATGGTTGAAATATATAGGTATTTAAAAATTGACGTTAATGAAATGGCGTAGTATTTCTCTGGTGTAGTACAACCAGCTTTGGGAGATCTCATAGGCCCACAGGAAAGGATATAGTATCTCATATAATACTGAAATTGCAAAGAGTATTTTTTAGTATATTAGCCACGTACTGAAAAGGTTACTGTGTTGGATAACAGATATGCTAACTAGACAGGAATTGGGAATTATTTTGCAGGACACATTTGGACATACTGTATACTTTTTTAATAGTACATGTTTATAGGAAGTTCACAATCATCTTGTGGAGTGGGTACTTGTACACAATACAGTTTGATTCTTCTTTAATCCCCTTCCCTCCTACTTCCTCCATCCTCCTCTAAATCACATTTCTCCATTTTTGTTCTTATTGACATCATTCATCTTTTATTTATGACAGAACATTTACATTCCTTGCGGTTATTAACTTCCCTTACATGGCATACCTTTATTTATTTCACCTTCCTTTCCCTTCTCCTCTCACCCTTCGTACCCAGGACCACTTCCCATCTGCGAGAAATCTGTCCCCTTCTCTCCTTCTCTCTACCCTTTATTGTGCTTTTGGTTTGTCCTTTGCCTTAAAGTGACAGATACTGTGTGCTATTTAAGCTTGTGTGTCTGATTTATTTTACTCAATGTTTTATTTTTCAGTTGCATCCATTTTCCTACAAATGTCTCATATTTTTCTTTCTTTAGAAATGAATAATATTCCATAACATATAAATACCACATTTCTCTATCCAACCATCTATTGATGGATATACAGGCTGATTCCAGGGCTTAGCTATTTTGAGTTGTGCTGCTATAACTATTGCTTGGCATGTATTGCTGCAGCACGGTATCTTTTCCTTTTCAGGGAAGACACTTTGGCTGGTCTTTTTATTATTATGTAGTAGCTGCTGGATTGTATTTTCTTTTTCTTTGGTAGCTTCCTTGATTAATTTTTATAATTTACCATTTGCCCCCTAATGCTGGCTTGAGTGGAATATGATTCAGAGGTCCCAAGCTTGAAAAATACTACAAAATTTAGTTAAAGTTAGACTAACAAGATCTTTGTTACAAGTGTCCATTGACCTAATGTCTATGAGGCAAACTTGGAATGTAGAAAATCATCTCTGGCCTTGCAGAACAAAAAATTAGGTAAAGAGCAGTGTCACAGGAAGAGTGTTCCTGACCGAACTAGGGACACTTGTTCGAGCCACATCACATCCAGTTTTAGGGTTATTGTCTAGCTTTGGTAGCTGGTCTCTGCAGTGCGGAAGCTGGGAGCTGGACTTAGGGCTGCTGCCCTTGGCTTGTGAGAGTAGTGTGAACACAAGTGTGGAAAGCAAAGCCCAGGCGTGGTGGAGGTTTGTAATCATTTCTGTGTATAAGATCACAATGTGAGGTTAAACTAAACATCATCAACTATTTGTCTATATGGTTAGAAAATTATACTTTGTGTCCATGGAGCATGTGTAGTTACCAGTGTAAGAGCAGTCTTCAGACTGACCACATTTTACATTAGTTTCTCTAAATTTTAGACTAGTGATGTGTGTATAATAATTTTTTAAGAATGATAATTTTCCCCAGATTCTGGAACAAAGTACATAAAATTATTATAATTTCCTGAACAATGTAAATATCTCCTTTTATAATATGCCACTACCAGACAGTTTCTTTTTCGAAGGAGGGTCTCACTATGTAGTTCATGGTGGCCTTGAACTCATTATGGAGCCCAGGCTGGTCTCAAAGTTGCAGCCATCCTCCTGCCTCAGCCTCCCAAGTGCTAGGATTACAGGCATGTATCACCATGCCCAGGCTAGACAATCTGATTTTTTTGCTGTGTATTAGAACTGGGCTCTGAATTTGACAGAACTATGGTAACTCTGGGTTGTGTGAGTACTTATTTGAACTCTGGGCCCTCCTGTTACTGTTTGAGAATTTCTTAGGGTTCAGCAAAAATCACATTTGAATTTTAAAGTGAAATTTAGAAAAGTCACAGTTCAACCTTCAATGAACGAATGAGTTGTATCTTTTCAGAATGAAGTTTGTGGAAAGAAGCCATTTTACTTTGGGAGGATGGTGAAGAAGCATATGTGGAAGTTCCCAGTTTAAATATCCTGGTTTTCTATATTCTCCTCACCGCCTGGGAGTGAGACACTCTGGGTGCGTGGGGCACAGTGGAGAGTGGGGTGTAAGCTCAGGATTATGTGTAGCAATCTGAGTGTGTGCTCCTTGGGATGTCTTCCCCATTGCTGCTTCTGGTGCATGTTGTTCATAAAAAATCAATGAGAGAAAGAGAGAGGGGGAGAGAGAAAGGAAGAGAAAGGGAAAAAAGTTACCTGAAGGATTTGGAAATTTTTTTCATGCTTTATCCATAAGGATTTGATATTCTTAGAAACTAGTAGACTGCATAGGAAGAAGCAAAACAAATTTAGTCAAATTATTTCTTTTACAGTTTACATAAACATGCACAAAGCTCCATAGAATCATGCTGGTCAACAGATCGACTACGCTTATTTCTAGTTCATCTGTTTGATTTCATCTGACTACGCTCAGAGGTTACAGAACAGATTTTTGGATGCTCACTCTGGCTTTGCTATCACATCACTAAGAAGAGTATTACTTGGTTAAAACTTTTTGAGTTTTATTATGAGTTAATAATTGAGGTTATTATAGTATTATTAATATTCTGTAAAACTTGTGTCATTTCTTTGCTTCAAGCTATTACCCAGAGGATTGTAAGGAGGTTTGCATTTTAGCCACTTCACTTATTCACCAATTGTGGTTTCTGCATTGTTTCTAGTTGTTAATTTTGATGTCTGGAGAGAAGCAGGCTTGGCATTACTTGGGTCTCCCCTTATCAGCTGTAGTGGGTTTGTTCTTACATGTCAACTGCTGATGCCACAACCTTGGTCCTTTCTGGCCCTTTGTATCCTACCCTATTCTAATGAAGTGACATCAGCATGGACACAGTCCTGTCTTAGCTAGCTCAGTGCCAGAAGCCATATTTCTCTGCAAAGTGTGCAGTGATGTCAGGAGTGTTACAGAGACTCCTGACTCGTGTTTGTATAGGACTGTCACATGCTGGGTGTCCTGTCTTTTTTCTCCCTACAGCAGACTTCGTATCATAATCTCTATTGAAAATGTTCCCCAGATGTCTCATGTGTTTGTAAGTTGTTGGATTTTGTGGGATACGTGCTCATCTGCGGGTTCACCTATTGATGTGCTCAGTAACTGAATGTGGTGTTAGGGTTGGGAACCTAGATGGAGGTGAGTCACTGGGAATGTGACCTGGAAAAGTATGTTCTGTTCTCCATCTTCCCCCTTCTCTTTCTGCTTCCTGGAACTTTCTCTTCCATTATGCTTTTTTTTGCCATCCTCTTTCGGCCTTATTCCCAACTAATCATTGACTAAACTGTGAGTAATAAAACCTCTTCTTTTATGTTGTGCGTATGAGGTATTTTGTCCCAGGAACTGGGCAGTGGGTAAGGCACCCAGAGTGCAAAATGGAATACATGTTTTCAGTACAGTGTTTCAAACTCATAAATGTGTCCTCAATCCTGGTCTTCATTGTGAGAAAAGTAAATGGCTATATCTCTAACTACTTTTCACACTGTAAAGGTCATTGTGTGGTGTTGATAATACCCAAGAGGATCTGAAAAAAGACTTACCATTGCTAGCAATGAGTTTCTGTGGTTGAGCAGTTGTCAAGCTTGCTAAATACACAATATTGAAAGAAATAAGAATAAAAGAAAGTTTCCATTACTGTTCAGAATGTCAAAAAGTTTGAAGGAGGAATTACTGACTTATGAAGGAGAAAATGAAGTAATCTTGCAAATGACAACTTTCCAAAAGGACAGCATGTTAACCAGTAACTGATGCTCTGTTTGAAGTGGACCGTCCTCATAGAAAGCTCACTTGGGTCTGAGTGGAAAGAGACATGGGTGCCATCTCTCACTTGGTCCATAGAGTCTTGGATAGTTTGTAGAAATCTTTACAACAATGAAATGCTTATTGAAGTAGCTCTTTTCATACAAGGAATGCAGCTGTAGGATTTAAACACCAAACTTCAGGTCTGCATAAATATGAGTTATAAAATATAGAAGTAGTTTTGGTTCAGGGAGGAGTAAAGAAGGAGTAGATAGGGTAGGGAAAGGAGGGGCTGATGGACTGCGGCAAAGTCAGCTCCTGAGCTAGAAAAGATTTACCTCTGTGGTCAAAATGTTTTAGTGTGACACCAAACAAGGGGTCTTTTGCTGACTTGGGTTGAATATGAGTCAAATAGCAGAGACCTAAAAGAAAGAAAGAAATTTTAGAAATGTTAGATGAATAAGTCTTTCATTACTAAGTTACCTAAACACTTAAGAGGCAAAATTGAAACTTAGAAAATTGTATCTGGTCTTGTGTGTTAAAAAATTAGTGGAATAGCTTTGTCTGTCATTGGATAAGTAGTTGGACTTGAGTCCAGGACATTTGCTCTTGTTGCAGAATTTGAACCAAATCAGACAGAAAATGCTCTGTGCTAAGGAATTTGAAAGGCAGCTTACTTTATTAACACTAGTTGGCTGATGGGAATGCAAATTCCAAATCATTAGCCCTCAGTCGAGCAAAGCAGGGTCTTATATATGTTTTTGCAAGCAAGATTACAAAAGCCAATAACAAATTACTTCATCACTGATTACATGTTTAGTCATATATTTCTAGGCAGATTTACTTGGGGGTGGGTTTTGGATACAGGAGGTCATTTATCATATAGTGGGGATGATAGGGGAGTTGATGCCAAGCATGCAGGTATAATCAATCACCTGTGTCCTTGACTGGGCCACTGTGTCCCAGGTAGGAATTCTGTCCTAGGCAGAAAGACCATGAAGCACACTAGCAAGCAGGATATATTTTTCTGACCTTGGTGCAGCTTCATATGGTCAGACAGAACTGAGCATAATCATCTCTGAGTTTTGAGAGTCAAGGAGAATTGAGTCTGGGTCCTACCTATGAAGCTGGTAGATTTTAAACTTTGCTCTTACACTCTCAGCTATATCTAATTTTTAAAAACTAGAGGTGGTGGTGGTGATATGTTTTGAGAGTTGGTTTCACTGTGTTGTACATGGTGAGGGTTTAACTTGTGATCTCCTTGCTTCAGCCCATGAGAGTGGCGTGATTACAGGTGTGGATCACCAAGCCCAGCTCTGGTGGGGGTCTTAAAATTACTTCTACTTGCCAAGATCATAGTGCTTAGTTAAATTAAAAATCATCAACTATTTGCCTTTATGTCCAGAGTGCTGTACAGTAATATTTGCCAGTTGAGAATGTGTGATGGCCAGTCTTAAAGAAATCTGTGAATTCTTCTGGCTGTAAATTCTAGATTAGTTGTGTAGTACAATTCTTTTAAATTGCACTTTCCCCTGATTCTGGAATTGGAACCTTAAAACTATTATAATTTTTTGAGCTGTAGAAATGTCTTCTCTTTTTATTCTAAGCCTCTTTAGACAGTTTGTCTTCATTTATGTTACTGGAATGGGTCAGTGTGCCAACCCTTGATACCTTCTGAATGGTGACTCAGGGTGAAACCCAGCATCACACGCTTTAGTCTGAAATGTGCTTTTCAAGGAGCTAAGACTGGGATCTCAATTTGTCAGAATTGTGGTACCTCTGGGTACTATGAGTATTGACTTTTGGGCATACTAGTTCCTTGCAGAGAATTATTTGGTGCTTAGCAAACAAACGCATGAGTTTGGAAGAGCAGCTGGGAAAGGAATAGGTCAATTCCCAAATGGCTGTGGATGAGTATCCATTCAGAGTGCAACCTAGGAAAGTTAGAGCGATTTTACCCCGGGAGGATGTTTGGGTCGGCAGTGTGAAAGTCTTAGAATTAAATTTCCTGGCTTCTCATATCTTCCTTACGCACCATCTGGGAGTCAGAGACCCTCAGCTGCAGGGTCAGAGTGAGAACGATTTATAAGCTCAGGAATGTATTTACCCTGGGTGTGGGTTACCTTTCGCACCACAGTGAAGCATGTTTCTTCCTTGTACTGCATCCTTATTGCTTCTTTGGAGCAAGTTGTGTGTAAAGAATAGAAGTTACCTCAAAGATTTAAAAACTTTTTGTCATGATTTAACCCAAAGGATTTGATAGTCTTGGTTGGAAATTAAAGTACTTTATCTGAACAAGCAAAAAATAAAAATTACAAGTAAAACATTTGTTTTACATTTAATACAGTATGCATAAAGATTCACAGAATCGTGATGCAGATGAACACAATAATTATGGTTTCTTTCAGTGCATCTCCGATTTCATCTAACTCCACCAAACATAACCACAGGGTGGATTTTTGGTTGTATTTTGTGGCTTTACCCTCACATTACTAAGAAGAGTGTTCCTGGGGTAAAGTCTTTGAAATTTTGAATGTTAATAATTGGGGCTAAAGTAGTATTATGCTGAGGCGATTATTTGTGGTTTCTCTCTCTGCCTGTTATGCAGAAGTTTTTAGGGAAATTCACATTTCAGTTGCTTCACTCACTTTTCCACTGACTCTGCTTTTGTTAAATATTACATATTTAACATACATGTAAAGTATATTCTTATATCTTATGTTGTTAAATATATTGTTTATTTTCTTCAATTGATAATGAATTAGGATTTTTGACAAAGAAAATAATTGCTGGTGTGCAGATTATAGAAAAATTAAAAATTTATAGAAAGTTTTATAATACGAATTTGTCCTGTTAGTGTTTCATGTATAGGTGCTTCTTGTGCCTTGACCATACTTGGAATGATCTAATTTGTTTATTTTTTTCCTTCTAAACTTAAACACCATTTTTCAATGATTTTATCATGTGTTAGGTACTTACATCTAGTGTTGAGCATTTTTCATATGTGGGCTTTTAATGTGAAATTCTTTCTGTGCTTTTCTATGTGCTACATATGCTGTATCAAGAATTTCTAATTCAGTTTATAGTGGACACAGTTAAATGACAGATATCTCTGTACTAAGCTACGGATGTATACTATGCTACAATATCTTACTAATTCTAGTAGTATTTGTTGGTTCTTTAATTTTGGCAACATACACAGTGATGCTATATGCAGATGAGTAAATTTTATGTAATATTTTAATGTCAGTGATTTTTGTTTTTCTTTGTCTTGTATTTTCTGTGCATCTACTGATATGATCTTACATTTTCTTTGTTTTTAATGTAATTGATGACAGTTTATTCAGTAGCTATTTTTACATACTTTTAATAATTCTCATTGTGTTCTATAAACCCCAGTGAAGAGTGAGCATGTAATTTGCAATTATATGTTAAATGATTCTCAGTTTTAGTTTGTTGATGTTTTGCTGGAGTCTCAAGTGGGATATTGGAATATCAAGTTGAGTTTGTTGTTCTTTTTTAATACATGCATTTTAAAAATTATCTGGAAGTCCTCCTAAAATGATAATATGTAGATTCAATTTTGTACACTATGAAATCATTAATAATTTAACAAGCCATTTGACAAGCCATTGTTAATTATCATTAATAATTTAATAAGCCACATATGTCATTTAAAATTTGTGACATAGGCCAAGGAGATAGCTCAGTTGCACACTGCCTACCTGGCAAGTGTAAGGTCCTGAATTCAATTCCTGGTACCAAAAACAAAAAAGAAATTGTGACCTAATCTCTATTTTTTTAAGTTTTCTAAGGATTTTTACTTATTGGTTTCTAATCTAAACATCTTAATTCTAATATATTTTGAGAGCTTACTTGATACTATTTCCATTTCTTTGGATATGTCAAGTTCTTTATTGTTGCCCTGTTGATTTGTCTTGGTCAGTATTTCTTGTGATTTTGAGACAACTATTTCTTCTGCATTTCTTACAGAAAATAAGTTTATATAATCCATTTGACCATGATAATCTCTTACCTTCTTTTAGGTACAGATTTAATACTGTCAAATTAGTAAAGGTTTGGTAGATTTCATTGATTCAGTGCTAGACTAGTTAATAGTTTCTCTTAATATCCTGTTCAATCTATGTTTTACATTAGTTACATTTTTTAAAAATTTCATATTTTCATTTACAAATGGAAATTTAATGCATTATAATTTAAAGCCTGATGCTTTGGAACATTTACACATTTTAGATGGTAAAACTGAACAAATTATTTCACAATGCTGTAATTTTTTAAAGCATATTAGAATTTTTATAGACCTCTTTTTCTATGTTCTATTTTATTGTTTGTAATATTGAAGAAGGAGGTTTTTCTTTCTGTTTCTTATTGTTTTGTTTATTCTGTTTCTAATACTGTATTATCTCTCTGGTTTTTTCTCCCTCTGTTTCAATTGGACATTTTATATAGTTCTATTTTCTGTTACTTCTTAGTTAATTGAGTAGGATGGTGTCCCAATATTTTCTGATTTTCCATATCTATTTACATCTAATCTAAACTCACTTTGAAGTGTCCTGTTGTTTCACGAAGAGCCTTATACCATAGCATATTCACAAGTGCCTCCTACTGTGTTATTGCATCTTATGAGGGCAAATTTAAATAATGTGGGATTCAAAAACTTACATAATTAAGGAATTAGAGATATCAGTTAAAAAGAAGAAATACGATCCCTGTATTAGAAGGAGAGAAATACGAAGAGACAGCTACCTTGTTGGAGCAAAGTAGGGAGCCTGAAACTGGCACCTGAGGATCTTTCTTGTTAGCCCTTTTTATTATATTGCAAGAAGAGACTTTGCCTCTTTAGAGTTGTTATAAGTTGATTGGCTATTTTGGGCTCTGAGACCCCTGATTTGGGCAATAGACCCTCTCCACTGTTTGTGTTCAAATTCTTGGGAAATATTTTGTCCTTCTTTGTTCTGTCAAGGATTATTTTTGAAAATTAAGCCTTACATATAAGCCTGAGTTAGTAATTAGTAAATGGATATATGTATATTTTAGAACAACAATGTGGTGAGAAAATAATGAAATATATATAAATATGCATATATGAATGTGCATATGTAGGGGTACACATATATTTTATGTACTAAGTGAATTTTCTGTAACATAGCCCCCTCATTTTGTCTCCTATAAGGTATGGCCTAGATGTTCTCCCAGAGCATCATGTTCTCACAGGTGAGGCTTTGGGAAGGTGACTGAGCCATGGGTGTGGTCCTGGGTCAGTCCACTGATGGGTTTATGGCAGGGTATGATGTCGGGAGATAAAGCCTGGTGGGAAGAGCTTGGTCAATGAGGATGTGGCCTGGAACTGTGTATATGTCACTCCTCCTCTTTTGATGGCACACTGCTTCCCAGTGCCATGCTGTGAGCCAGCTTCCTGTATGCCATGCCCCTCTGCCAAGCCATCCTGCCTTGGAGCCAGCCAGCTATGGGCTAAAACTGCTACCAACTGGGAACTAAAATAAGCCTTCCCTCCTTTAAAGTATGAGTGTTGAATATTGTGTCTCAGTGGCATGAAAGTAACTCAAACAGATTTGTTCAGTTAGAGCATATTAATGACAAAAGTAGTTCTGTACCTTGTCTTGTGTGAATCTAAATGTAACACAAAGTTGTTTCTGCCATATTTTCCAATTAACGTTAAGTTTTAGTAAGAAGAAATCTTACCGTGTGACAGTCTCCTTGGCTGTTTAGCTGTCTCTGTGTCCTCCTGTCTCTATTGTGACTCCCATCTTAGGGGTCCCGTCTGCTGAGGCCAGCAGATGTGTATGTACCTCTCCTCAAGTGCCTTACTGCAGCTGTAAGAGCACTCTGGCTCTTCCTTTGACATTATGTCTCTCCCAATTTTGGAGCTAGCAGAGACTCCTTGAAAAGTTCTGCATAGTATAGTATGTACCCTTATATTCAGCCTCAAGGACAAGGATCAGAACAACATGAAAAAGACCTTAGCCATAAAACGCTTACCTCAGAGTGTTTTTTGCTAGAGGAATAGTTAATAGTGACATTATGGCCTCCATATTTCTTTCTGCTTTTTCTGTCTATCTCTTTGATTTCTTCTTTAGAGTCTTAGAAGCTCTTCAGTCAGAACCCACAGAATATGGCCCATGTAGTATTCAGTGTGTGTTTTCATTGTCCTTGTGATGTGACAGGCCACTGGTAATGGCCACAGAAAGTATATCTCTAGTGTATACTTAAAGTGTCATCATATGTCCTTTAACATGGCTTCAAATAAATAATTTAAATTGAGTAATCTATTTCAACCTCAATAAGATTCAGGCGAGCGTTTATGCCACTGAGCTATATCTCCAGCCCTCAACAAGATTCAAATGTATGACAGTTACACTTTTTCAAAGAGAGAGAAACTTCTAAGATGCTTAGGATTTATTATAGAAATGACTATATGTCAGTTGAGGTGTGGGGTTAAATAGCTTTACAAAATGAACAGCGTGTCAGTCACTAGACACAGAGCAGTTTGGGAGTATATTCCTGGAATGATGTGGACATTACCAATGCTCAGGAAAAAAGTGAACAATTCATGTTTGGTTCATATTTGTCTATAAATCTTGTCATTTAAAGATGAGTTTTGGTACCTTTGCTTTTTCATAATGAAAAATTATTCTCAGGCTTTAAATCCATGTTCAGCAAGTGTGTTATATACAGATGGTTTAGGGGGTTGTTCTTTGTTGGAGGTGACTGATTGCCATAGGGCTTTTACTAAAAATTGTTTGCCTTTTTACCTGCAGACATTCATTGGCTTCAGAATAAAATTTGTACATATGAAAAATATTTGTGCAAAAGCGCCTGCCTGGCAAGTACAGTGTCCTGAGTTTGATTCCTGGAACAGCCCCCCCAAAAAAAATTTTGTGAAGGGAATGCTTAGAGAAAGGCTTATTTAACATTTTTTGATCCTTAATTGTAACATGCCCCCTTGATGAGCAGGAAACACCAGGAAGTTAGTAAAGCTTTTGTCTGTGGATGATTGGCCTGTAGAACATAAACTAAGCAGAGAAAATCCACCCTGCATGGGGTTGGCACCGACCAATAAGCTTTTGCCTGAGACTGAATGAGAAAGGAAGTCTCTCCTTTTCCTGTGGAGGAACTCATATCTGCCATGGTTTTAGATGCTAGTTTCCAGTTCCTTAAGCCTCCAGCACCAACTCTTCAGCTTTCCAGTGGAAATTCTTTAGAAGGGAAAGTGCCTGAGATGGAGGGGCCAGGGACCAGAGGTAACTGCGAAGGTCACCACATTACCTTACTCAGATATCCTAGGCATCTGTCAAGCCAACAACATTTGACAATAAGTTTATCGATCATGACTCCAGGGTGAAAACATTACTGTGGGAAATTGAATAGGTTGGAAGAGAGAAGTTTCAATCTGTGAGGAGAGAACAGCACATTATAAAGAATTTCCTGTGTTAAGCCCTTAGCTGCTCCTGCCTCATCACAGAGAATGATTGAGGAGGGTTTATACACTGAAACTACGATTCCGACTCTCTTGCTAAGATTAGCCTTTAGAATTCTCCATGGGATACTGACTCTGTAAGGTCAGTGGCACAGTTGTGATCCTATATTCAGAGACAACAGAAAAGAAAGAGCCCTTGAGTACATTAAGGAGACACAAGTAGTTCTGTAAAGCTAGAAGCAAATCCTACATCAGTGCAGTGACCCAACAGGCTGGGTCAAGTCAGTGTCCAGGGAGGAGGCCTGGGCCAGGAGAGGTTTCGTCAAGAGTCTGTCATTTGGGCACCACTCAAGCAGATATTATGTTGCTTTTCTTCTCTCTCTTGGCTCAGTCTTATGTCACGAAGAAGAATTTCTGTTGTATAAACTATCCAGTCTGGCACACTGGCCAGAAAATAGAATCCTCTGTCAAGCAGTCAAATCAGAAGCTCCCAGTGTGTTGCAAAAAGACTCCCAACCCGGCTTAGCCTGACTTGCTTTATCAATTCTACTGACTGTGGCTGCATGGAAAGGTGCTGGGAGACCCTCCATCCTCAGAATGGTCGTGAAGCAAGGCCAAATGGCCCAACATAAGAATAGGCCTTGTGGTGCATGCCCAACATATGGTCATAAGTGGTCAGAATGTGCTGTGGCAGGATCTGGGCCTCCCTGGGTCAGGTGATTAATTAGTGTTCCTATATGCCAACTGCCACTGGTACACATTTTTGGTTCTTTATTACCCGCTGGGTGGGACTGAGACCTGTGCCAGGACCTAAGTGGCCTTTCCTGCCCTACTGAGGTGACTTTACCGTGGACTTGCGAGCTCAGTACCTGCAGCCCCACTCCTCTCTGTGCTGTTCTGTGAGCAGGACAGTTAGGGGAGATTGGCAATGCATGTGTGAGGTTTCCATGTAGGTAAAACTGCAGTGTTGGGTGCTCTGTTTTTCTCCCCGCAGCAGACCAGGTATGAGGCTTTGTATCTGAAGTGCCTCATGAGTTTGAAAGCTGATGGGTGGGTGCGGGCCCTGTACTCATCAGTGGATTCATTCATTGGTGATGTCAGTATCTGGATGCATTGTTGGATGTGAAGATGTGTGGAGATGGGTTGCCAGAGGCAAGGCCTAGAAAAGCGTGTTCTTTGCAGCTTCTCCCATCTTTGCCTCCTTCCAGGCTGCACGGCTTGGGTACCTTTTCCTTCACCGTGCCGCTTTGGCATCGTGTTTCTGCCTCGGATCCAGCGGACCGTTAACTGAAATTGATCCAATGTAAACTCCTCTAAGTTGTGGGGGTTTGATATTTTATCTCAGTAACAGAAAAGTGGCAAAGTCACCTAATTAGGCTAAATTTCTTAGAAGTTTAGATAAGGGTCTCAAGCATTCAAGTTGTATCCTCCATTCTGGATTTGATTGTGATGGCAGTAAATTCCAAATTTTCCAAACACTACTCCATAATTCCAGAGTTATAATAGGGTCTTTTACAAATGAAATAAACAGTGGAAGAAACGTTTAACACTGGCTGTGATGAAGGCTCAGTGTTAGGGACCTGGCCAAACCTAATTCAACTACTGTGTTGTATCCAGAGCAATGAAATAAATAAGTAAATAAATAAATCTTGATATTTAGAATGCCCAAAAATGGACAGGAAATTATCATTGTACAGAAGAGAAGATAGAAGTGTTACTATAAAGAAAAATTTCCAGAAAGGGCTGACCCAAACTTAGACTCTCCTTGAAGTAGGGCATACACAGGTGATACATGAATGGGTGAAAAGATAGAAAAGCACCACCTCTCACATCATTGCTATAGTTCATGGATAGTTTATAGACATTGGTTTAAAAATGCCATACTACATGCTTGTAATCCCATCACTTGGTAGAGCTAAGGCAGGAAGATTGTTGGGAGTTCAAGTTCAACCTAGCCTACATAGTGAGTTCAAGACCAGGCTGAACTACAAAGTGAGACCCTGTCTTAAAACAAATGACGTGGGCTGGGGATATAGCTCAGTGGAATAAGCGCTTGCCTAGCAAGTGCAGGGTCCTGAGTTCGATCCCCAGTACCGCAAAAAAAAAAAAAAAAAAAAATGACGTGCTGAATGAGGTAAGACAATTGAGTAAAAGCAATATTGCAGCAGGGGAAAGCACCAGTTGTCAGCCTGCAGTCATGTCAATAATTTGGTACAAAATGGTGTCCTGTACAGGGAGGAGCAAAGTGGAGTAGACACAATGTGGGAAAGTGGGTTGATGCTGGGTGCCAAAATCAGCTCCTGAACCGGTGGTTTTCCTGAAAATATTCTTAGTAAAAAGGGTGGACTTGTGCTGGCTCAGTTTGAAAGTGGCTCAAAATTTCAGGCTTCAAAGAAAGATAGAAATTTATATAAAGTTACATAAATAATCTTTTGTTACTGCTATGTTCACCTAATCATTTTTGAAGCATAATTGGAAATTTTTGTCTCTCTGTTGTTAACTTAAAAATTGGTTATGCAACATTATCTAGGTGTGATGGGAAAGGTGTTACACAGGAATAAAGATGATTATAAGGTATTTTTTGTAGTAGTAGGGATTTGACCCAGGGCTTTCCCTCTGCGGAACATCCAGGCCCTTTACATTTTTAGTTATCATTATTTTAAATTTGACACTAGGTCTCACTATCTGGACCTTGAAGCATTTATCCTCTTGCCTCACCCTCTCAAAGTGATATGATCACAGGTGTGGATCACCAAACACAACTCTATACCATGATCATAGTCCTTGGTTAAACATCATCACCAGGCATGGTGGCGCATGCCTGTAATCCCAGCACTCAGGAGGCTGAGGTGTAGAAGATTAACTTGAGTTCGAGGCCCGCCTGGGCTACAAAGTGAGTTCAAGGCCAGCCTGAACTGCATAGTGAGACCCTGTCTCAAAAAGGGGGAAAACTTAAACATTATATCAAAAATGTTGTGACTTTCTTCCATTGTGAAACTGTGGGTACCATTCTGAAAGACATCCTTGGAACTTTCTTCCCCTAGAAAAGTGTCTGTGAATTTGAGATTAGTTGTGTGTATACTATAAATTTTTTTAAATGGAGGAGAGAATGCAAGCTTATCACAAATTTTCAAACAGTAAGAATGTCCATCCCTTTTTATCATAAGGCTTCTCTGTAAAATATAAATTGCTTAAGAACTTAAAAATTTATTTTCATGATTTAACCTTAAGATTATGATTTTCCTAGTTAAAAATGGAGCAGAGAATTGATTACATCTGATGAAGTAAAGAAAAATTTAGAAGTGATTTTGTTGTTGTTTTGAAATCAAGGTCTCACTATGCAATTCAGGCTGGTCTTCAACTCACTATGTAGCCCAGGCTGATATAAATTAATGTGTACTTTCTCTATGGTAGTTTAGTATTTAAATGTTTTGCAGTGTATTTTATTTTCAAAATTATTGGTAAGATTTAACAATAATAACAATATAAATATAAGGGACCCCAGAAATTCATGTGGGTAACATCCCTAGAGCACATGCATCTGGTGAAAAACAACAAATTTCAGTTATGGACAGAAAAATGCCTATAAATAGCTGTTTTTATTATTGAAACCTGAAATATAATATGCAATCTCCTTCAATTATGTCATTTAATGTAATAAAATACTGTATTCATCCTTAGAAGATGCAGGGTGTTTTGGCAGCATTTTAGGGCTTTAAGAAAAACAAAACCTCCTGATGATGATAGCTGAGGGAAGGGCGGCTGAGAACTGACCTTGGGGCTCATCCTTCTAGTCACACACTCCATGTTCTGTGTGAGAAAACATGTATTTTAAAGTGGAAGGGACGAAAACAAAAAAAGGCATCCTCCACAACCTTCAACTTTAAACATGTAGCATTTAAAAAGTCAAAACAGCAAATTCAACCCATTGCAGAAGCTCTTTGTGGGCACTTGGTGACACCGCAGTGGAAGGAGCTCCAGAGCCACCTCTAGGTGCTCCACTTCTGGCTACCTGCATAGGACCTCTTACTTTCCTCTGAGAAAGCCGAGAGGGAACATTGCCTCACAAACTGTGAGAGTATGTTTTTATACTTGGCAGTGGTGAATTATTTTATATAAGGTCATTAAAATATCTATTGAAAAATAGAAAGCTGCTTATATATTTGATAATGAAAGAAGCAGCAAGCCAAAAAAGAAACAAAACCAAGAACACTGGAGACAGCTACATGCAGTACAACACCGTTATAATGTGGGAATGCTGGTACATTTGCTGGAGATAGGTTACCGGAGAACTGAATAATGTTGTTGGACCTGCTACTTGCAAACCTTCCGCAAAAAACAGTTATGGAGGAAAATTGCAGAGGTTTCTGTGAACAATTTTTAGGTTCTAAGGAACAATCTGTGAATGACTGAAGACATGAACTCCAAATTGACTTTGTAGAATTGTACTGTATCCTTGGGCTTTGGGCAGTGGATGAGAGTACTCAGGTGATTGAAACCCTATCTAACTGAAACCTCTCTTGCTCCATGGATGATCACTTTCCCACTTTGGTGATTCTTCCTAAGTTCACCATCTATGAAGAAAGTTCTTTTTGTTTCCTCCCTTGGAATTTTCAATAAAAGATTATTCTAAAAATTACCAAGAGAAGTATTTCCGTGCTTTGTTGTTGTTGTTGTTTTCCTTCAACAGATATGTGTTTGATCATTTAGGAGGTAATGACCTTTGAGGATGTGGCTGTGAAATTCACCATGGAGGAGTGGGCTTTGCTTAATCCATCCCAAAAGAAGCTCTACAGACATGTCATGAGGGAAACTTTTAGGAACGTGGCTGCTATAGGTAAAGGATGACATTACTTTCTCAAGTATACAGTCAGAGGACATTGTTGTTCATCAGTGCAGTTTCATTAAATGGAATGTGAAAACATTTTGGAGAATATCTCAGACCTGGTTACATTATAATATGAATCTAATTTGAATCTACTCATTTTTATGTACTAATACTGTGTTCCCTTATATTTCTATGTCTGCAATTCAGGAAGAGTCTTGGATAACCAGAAAGTTGAAGAAGAGTACAAAAATTACTGGAGAAATCTAAGGTAATTTGTACTGAAAGGAAAAAGAACATTTCTCAGGTTTCAATGTACTAACAGAAATATCACAACCATGGAAGCATGGCCATGTTCATGTTTATTTAATCTCTACATTTAATCACAAATATTCTCCAAAAATGTATATAATTTTAGTATGTATAATCTGAAAACTGAATACAGAAATGTTTCAATATAGGAAAGTGAGTACTAATCTCATAGAACAAGTGATACTATCTGCCATATAAGTATAAAAATAGTTCTTTTATTATCTGTATCATAAAAATGCATGAAATTGCATTTAGTATCATGTATAGGTATATATGAAAAGATGAATTTTGAAACTTCTTCAGAGCATCTATTTATGTATACATGTGAATATGACACATTCAGTATCTAAAAAAATTGCTAACCTTGAAGCAATACTCAAAGTACACATGAATGTTAGTGTTGTAATAACAAGTGTTTTCAAGCCATCCTCCAGAGAATTGAGTCCCTTCATGTTTTACAGTTCTTAAGGGCTACCCTCCAACACTGTTGGTGTGAATGTTAAGTATAGTATAGCCAGTATGATAATCAGCATATAGACAGCTCAAAAAGTACAAATAAAAGTTTCATTTCATCCAGGAATACCTCTTCTGGGTATAGTCCCAAAACAGTTAAAGTCATTACATTATACTGATATATGCATATACACACTCAAAACAGGACGTATATAATAGATGTCCGTCACTGGGTAAATGAGTAAAGAAAAGTTTTGATAGATTCAGTGTGATTTTTCTATATTTTCAGCACTCTGGAAAGCCGATTCAAGAGCATGGCAAGTTGGAGCCCAGCCTGAGCAATTTAATCATCAGTGAGAATCTCTCTCAAAATAAGAAATGGAAAAGCTGGAGGTGTAACAGTGCTAAGACCTGTGTTTAATTCCCAGCACTGAAAAGATAAAGGACAAGAAATGTGCTATATAGTCAACCATAAAGATGAATGATATCTTGTCATTTGGCAAAAGAGATGAGTGGATCTCATCCTATAGTATTAAGTTAAATAAGTCAAGCACAGAATAGAAAGGTCACATATTTTCTCTCATATGAGACATCAAAAGTATAAATTAGGGAGTAAAATAAAGGGCAATTAAATAAGGAAAGGCTGACTTTTAGGGAGGACAGAGAGTGGGGAGAATAGAACGATGGGGGAAAAGGTATCAAAACGATCAGTAAGTGATATACATATGTACCACTTGCCCAGAACAAACTAAGCCTTCTGTATTGCAGAATGTACTAATTTAAAATTTCGCAAATGAACACCCATCTTGGGAATGGCTGATTTGGTGGTATCATCCAAGGCATTCTGTTAATTCATTGTCAGAACTTCTTAGAAGGCATCAAAGCAGGACTTGTGCTAAATGATTAATATGAGACCCATTGTATTGCAACTGTTTTTTTTTTTTTTTTCCTCTACAGAAATGAAGAAGTTGAGAAATGCTATCAACATAAATGTTGGAATCAATATGAGGAAATATTCCTTTGGACTCCGGATGGTAATGTAGACATGAAACAAACTGGTTTAAAACCAGCTGAAGGCCTTGCTTGTGGAAAGCCCATGACGGTGCATTTGTCACTAAATGTGCCCATTATAGCCCACACTGGACTAAAGACATCTGAGTATTTGGGATCAGAAGAGAAGCTGTACACATGTAATGAACATGGAAGAGCCTGTGGTGATTTCCAGTCCATTCAGAAGGATGCAAGGACAGAAACTGAAGAAAAACCCTATAAATATGATCCATGTGAGAAAGACTACTCTGATCTTACTGAAAGAACTCACCTTAGAGAAAAGACCTTTGTATATAAGAAAAGTTTTAAAGCCTCCAGGATACCCAATGATGGCCAGATCCATGAAAGAAATCACAATGGGGGAAAACCCTATGTATGTAAGCAATGTGGGAAAGCTTTTAGGACACAAAATTATTATAAAAAACATGAAAGGACTCACACTCGAGGGAAACCCTATGCATGTAAGCAATGTGGGAAAACTTTCAACAGGCACAGTGAATGTAAAACACATGAAACAACTCACAGTGGGGAGAAACTGTATGTGTATAAGCAATGCGGGAAAACTTTTGGCTCACACAGTGTATATAAAATACATGAAACAACTCACAGTGGGGAGAAACCCTATGTATGTAAGCAATGTGGAAAAGCATTCAGCATGCGTAGTACTTGTCAAAGACATGAAAGAACTCACACTGGGGAGAAACCCTATGTATGTAAGCAATGTGGGAAAGCTTTCAACAGGCACAGTGAATGTAAAATACATGAAATAACTCACAGTGGGGAGAAACCCTATGTATGTAAGCAATGTGGGAAAGCTTTTACTGGACAATATTATTGTAAGATGCATGAAACAACTCACAGTGGGGAAAAACCCTATGTATGTAAGCAATGTGGGAAAGCTTTTAGTGCACAATATCATCGTAAAATGCATGAAAGAAATCATATTCGAGAGAAACCTTATGTATGTAAGCAGTGTGGGAAAGCTTTCAGTATGCGTGGTACTTGTCAAAGACATGAAAGAACTCACAGTGGGGAGAAGCCCTATGTATGTAGTCAGTGTGGAAAAGCTTTTGGCATGCGTGGTATTTGTCAAAAACATGAAAGAACTCACAGTGGGGAGAAGCCCTATTTATGTAAGCAGTGTGGGAAAGCTTTTAATACACAAGGTTCTTGTCAAAGACATGAAAGAACTCACACTGGTGAGAAACCGTATCTGTGTAAGCAATGTGGGAAAGCTTTTACTACACAAAATTATTGTAAAATACATGAAAGAACTCATAGTGAGGAGAAACCCTATGTTTGTAAGCAATGTGGGAAAGCTTTTAGCATACCTAAATCTTGTCAAAGACATGAAAGAACTCACTCTGGGGAGAAACCTTATGTATGTAAGCGATGTGGAAAAGCTTTCAGTGTGCGTAGTACCTGTCAAAGACATGAAAGAACTCACACTGGGGAGAAACCCTATGTATGTAGGCAATGTGGAAAAGCTTTTACTATACAAAATTATTGTAAAATGCATGAAAGAACTCACACTGGGGAGAAACCCTATGTATGTAGGCAATGTGGAAAAGCTTTTACTACACAAAATTATTGTAAAATACATGAAAGAACTCACAGTGGGGAGAAACCCTATATGTGTAGACAATGTGGGAAAGCTTTTACTATACAAAGTTATTGTAAAATGCATGAAAGAACTCACACTGGAGAGAAACCCTATGTATGTAAGCAATGTGGGAAAGGTTTTAGCAAAGCCTATCATTGTAAAAGACATGAAAGAACTCATACTTAGTGTTAATTCTATGTATGAAAGCAGCACAGGAAAGCTCTTAGCATGCTAGTACAGCTTGTTAAAGACAAACTTGCAGTGGGGAGAAACTTTATGTATGTAAGCAAAGTAAGAATTACACAGATATATTGTCCAATAAATGAAAGAAATCTCACGGGAGAGAAACTATATATAAGCCTATTTTGAAATTCCTATGAAAATTCCTGTGTAGTGGAGAAATGTAGGAATAATTAATATAAAAAGCTTGATGTCAATATTTCTCCATAAAATTTCCAAAAAATGCAATCCCAGATAGAAATATCCTAAACTACATCTATTATGTTTTTCAGTAAATCACTTAAATAGCTGAGTTATGTGTCTGTAGTATTTAATATAGAAATGAGTTGATATGACTAGTTATTTTTATGTAAGTATCTTTGAGTTTAATATATAATGTCTTAGTTAAGCCTGGTAAATTGAAATGTATTTTTTACTTTCAAGTAATATTAGTATTTATGTAGTTTTTGTTTAGTCTTTACAATTAGGAAGTATAAGCCACTAAAAAACTTAATTTTTTAAATTGCTTTTTGGTAATTATTGGGATTTTGCCACTACCTTTCTTTTAAATTTTTGGTGTATATACTCTGTATTCTGTGTAACAGGAGATATTTTTAATATGCCATATTTTATATTAAGGTATTTTCAGAGAGTTGTAAACATGTGTTTTTAACAAAGTTGATTTGTTTCTGCACAACTTGTAGACTAGCACATTATTCTCATATGACAAGATACCTGCTTATTTTATAGTATGTCATGTACATAGTTTTGCCTATTTTTCGTATTAGGGCCAACATCATTTACATAAAATTTTGTTTTCTGTCAAAATTGTGCTTTTCTTGTTTATATTCCAGTGACTTAATTTGGTGGTAATTTTTCTACCATGTATACACCAAATAACTCAAACTGTTGTTGTTTTCTGATTGTCATAGACCAACAGGACTAACTTGTCTCCAGGATATCATGAATTATAATAATCCAAAATTATAAATGATAGTATGATTTATCAGCAACAACACTTGAAGTCATTTCTGTCAACAGTGAAGTTTTGGGGAGAATAATTGCTATTGAATGTAATGAGGCGATTGTCTTTTCTTCCTGATGTTGTGAGGCCCTTCTGTCTTTAGCATTCATAGTTTTTGAGACAGGGTATCACTGTGTAGTCCAGGCTGACCTTGAGTTTACTGTGTAGTCAGGCTGGCCTCAAACTCATTGCAATACTCCATCCTCAGCCTCCTGAGTGCAGGGGTTATAGGCATGCATCACCATGTCTGGCCATCATTATTGTTTTTACCTAATAAGTGGAAATAATGCCATGAAGGAAAACTTCATTCATGAGAGATATCAGTTTTGTAAAAAGTAGAATTTACTAAATTATAATTCAGACTGGTGTTTTGCCAATTTTAGAGATAACTTTATACAGTACCATTTTTCATTATTCATAAGGAGCACTAATGTTTGAGGTATGTGACAAATGCCTTTAAGCGCATAGCTTGGCTCAAAGTGTATGCATGAGTCCCAGGTGGTCTCCTGTAACCTGTATTTTTAAGTATCATTTTAACATTGAAATACTTTATAAAATACTTTATACAGAGTTCTCAAATACAAAAACTGCTCAATCTGTGATGAGGTTATATTGTCACAGACTTACAGTATCGTGAAAACATAAGTGAACAATCCATTTTTAAATATCCATAATGCAAAAACATTATAGCTTGCCCTAGTCTTAATTATGCTTAGATGCAAATCATTCACCAATTGTGTAATATATCTGAAATATGATATAATTCATGAACTATAATACACTGCAGAGTACAGTGTCAACTTTTACACCCTACAACTTATGCCTAACTTCTCTACAGCAAATTCTGCTTCTTACATTCAATAGGAAGATACATAGTGTGGATTGCTATTCCTGCTTGTGACAGAATATTGAAACTACAAGATATTTTACCCCAAGCACATTCATTTTTCCATTATTTTACCATGAAAAACATCTTGCTGGGCCTTGTGATGTATTCTTGTAACCCCGGCAACTCAGGAGGCAGAGGTCAGAGGAAAGCAAATCTGAGGGAAACCTGTTCAGCTCACCAAGGTCCTGTCTGAAAGTGTATGTTGAAGTTCTAAGGTAGCTCAGTGATTCAGGACACCTAGGTTTACTCTCTAGTATCAAAATTATTTTAATGCAAACCATTACACATTAGTTTTTTTCCTTTCTCACTTAAGGTATGAAGGTCTAAGCCAAATGCAATGCTGCATTCCCTTAGTCCCAGCATCAGAAGAGGTAAGGGATGATTACAACTTTGAAGCTGGGGTTGGGGTGGCGATTTAGGTGAATTCCTTCACAAACTGAAACTGTTCTCTTTATGTCTGCATTTTAAGTTTAAGGAAAGAAACCAGTTTAGCTTAAGAACATAAACCTAGGATAGGGTAAAATATCACTATTGCAAATCATAGTTCTGTTACTCTGGAAATAATCTTTTCATGGTAATATTTGTACAGCAGCCATATATACATGCCTGATCATAGATTAAAATATAAACAATGAAACATGAGTAAAACAGGCATTCCTTGGTCTCAATATAGAACAGACATGAAAAAATTAGTTTTGTTAATGTTTTTCCTAGACTTTTTGGTAGAAAATAAGATGGGAAGACACAACAGTTATATAAAATTGAAAAACGACATGGGCATGGAAGCAGATGACAGAAATAACCTACAAAATGGGAAAATGTTTTGTATCTACAGAGTACACGTATCTAGAAAAAACAGTAAAGTGAAATGAATGTACACTTCTCAGAAGCACAAATTGCCAATAAATAGCTGAAAAAAAATGTTCAGCACTTTTGCCCCATACAGAAATGAAAATGGAAGCAGTATCTTTACTCCAGAAAGAGCAGGTGTCAGGTTTTACTAGAGAAACAGGTATAACACACGATACACAAATGTATAAGAAATTACAAGTTTGGCTTATGATAGCTACAGAGGTGGGTGAGCAAGTGTGCAAAGGGTGTCTGCATGCTGGAGATTAAAGAGCTCAGACCCAGGCCTGGAGCTCACTGCGGTGTCTGTTCAAGTCCATATCAGGAGGCTGATGGGTCTGCGACAGAACACTGAAGAATCTATGATGAAGGCCAGAGGCTATACCGTAAGGCTGAAGAGTACCAGGCAGAAGCCAGTTTGCCAAGCTGAAGGTGAAGACAAGCTCCTCCAAAGAACCAGCAGTCAGCCCCTCCTCATTTCCCTTTTATCATATGCAGCCTACCCACCATGGTGGGCAATGATCCTCTATTCGTACACCATCTCCATTCCTTCTTGCACAGGCTCAGGATGAATACAAAGTCAGGACCCCGGCTCTTTGCTGAGTCACATAGTTAACCTAAACTTCTCACGTTGACACAATGAACAACATCCTATCTCATTTTCAAATTATTGGTATTTTTTCTTAGAAAAGTTCAACAATACCTCTAATAGGAAAGTAGCATGTCCTTTTCACCCCAGAATGTAGAACTACTAAGTCACTTAGTTAAGCTTTTAGAGTCCTCAAGTTGACACAATGTGTCAACCATAACAGAGCATACATCACTAAGAAATCAAAACAAATAGTCATGAGACTGCAGGGGAAAAGGAACAATTCAACATCATTGGAAATGTAAACTAGTTCAATCACTAGGGAAGTCAGTGTAGAAAGTATTAAATAGTAAAACAGTACTTCCATGACTAAAATGGTAACTGCATTCAATGTAGTGCTTCCTCTTGTTTGTATCTTCCTCAACCAGCTAAAGATAACATATTTCAGTGATGCGTATACCCCTGTTTACCACTGCAATACTCACTTTTTCTATTGGGCAGCAGCAATGGGCCCTGTTCTGTCAGCCACCAGATACTAACAGTAAACAACAAATACTCTTGAAGTATACTTTATTTAATAAATTATGTGTGGCATAATATGTAAAATATATATTTTATATTTTGTTATGAAACACCAAGTCAATATAAGGTATATAGGTCTACATGTGCATAATTTACCAATTACATACTAATGTAGCAGGGGCAGCCATAATGTTCATTAGATTACATGTATTAAGAGAATATTCAATGTATTTTATTTCAACTTTGTTGGATTGACCAAATACTTCCGCTTTCTACCTCAAGGAACATCTGTAACCACTTCAACTTTATTGATATACATAATATAACCTCACTATTCTCTCCAGGGTTCAATGCTGTTAGTTAATTACTACAGTGGAGATATATTATATATAAGCATTTTTTCTACTTTTCTCATGTTATAAAGGATTTTTGATGATTGTTGCCCACTCAGATTAATGGGCCACATAGCAATTATTTTCTCTTGGACATACAAACACACAGAAGTGTGTTATATCCAGTTTTATGGCATGTCTCCATCAACTTAAGCTGATGACAAGATTAACAAGCCAAAAGCAAATAATTTTAATAACTTAAATATTTTGTTAGCACTCGCTTTGGCAGCATATATACTACAAATTATATTGATATATATTTGCAGTGTATAAGGTTTACATTTGTTGTCAGAACATGGCACATATACACAGCACGTCTGAATTACTTCCCCTTCCCATCACCTTTCTCCTCTTCCATCGATTTATTCATCTTCTTTCCATTTGTAAAATATCTGTCTCATTTTCAAATTACTGATATTTTTTCTTATAAAAGTTCAACAATACTTCTAATAGGAAAGTCATTCATCTGTAAATAGCAGCAGCCTCAATATGTAGCTCTATCAGGACTTCAGTATCCTTCGTTTCTAAAGAAAATCCACATGACTTTTATGATTCCAAGAAGCATAATCCCAAATGGTAGGTATGAGCCCACACTGTGACCACAGAAATGGAGATCCAGTGTGCTGCACAATGATATGAAGACCACAAGCAAATGAGTCCAGTGCATAAAAACTGAAGCATCAGATTCACATACCAAATGCTAAAATGCAGGGCTGCTGGGTTTGGGCACAGTCTTTGCTCCTGTATGTCCAGTAGGTAGTGTGTGGCACCAGCTAAGATAATCATAGTCCCTCTTTGTGTACTTGTTAATTTAGTCAGTTTAGCAGGCTCTAATATTAAAAATTCCAGAATAAAAATTGGCAAGGTTCAAATCATATGCCATCTCATAACATGGTTAAATCTCATGCCACTATGATCCATTATCTCAATGTATTTCATCACGTAGCTCTTGTGTGATGTCACATCTTTACAAGGGTGAGTACAATAACACAGGCAATGTTCAGGGAAGGACAGCAGTTCACATGGCACCAATTACTTGTTTTATTATAACCATTTCAGTATTAAGTACTATTATGAATATCTACATGTGAATATTTTCTCAATTAAATTTTTTGTTATATATGTACATAAAATGCTATATGTGTGTATGTTTGCACGTGATTATTATTCACTTTTGGAAGCATACATTGGGGACATGGAATCATATCACACTCAGATAAGGGAGCACTATTCTATTTTTTATTAGAGTAGGTAGAAAACTATATATCTGGTTTGTCACAACAGAAAAAAAAAAAGAAGTTGTCTCGAAGAGACACATGACTGACTTGCCAAGTGACAAATAGCATGTGCATCTCCCAAGAACAAACACTATTCCGTTCTCATCTCTAAATAATAGATTCTTGAAAACTTTCTATCTTTGCCCCAGGAAAATACCCTCATTTTACATAGGTTGTGATTGAACCTCAGAAGTAACAAACCTGCAACAGGCATAAATGTTTGAAAGGAAAATGCAGTTTTAGAATGTTTAGTATCTAGAAAGGCCTGGGTGGGTCAGTGGTAATAGAGGTGAGGTAGAGAAGTAGTTTCAAATGGCAAAGAGACCATAAACATCTCCAGGCAAACAGCAGAGGAATCACCCTTCATGCCACCCAGGACTTTAAAAGAACTACTGAACCTGAGGAAACAGGGGAGAGCTCATGTTTAATAAGTTGTTTCCTAAGCTGGTTTGATTATAACTATTTGTAGACTTATTTGTATTTTCAAAGGTATTTTTATTTGCCCATTTTTAAATCTACATAAAATGCCTTAGCACTGGGGCCAGGAATATAGCTCAGCAGCACAGTGCATGCCTGGCAAGTGAGGTCATGAGTTACATTCCTTTTCTACTTCATCAGTTAACAAAATATAAATCAAGGACTCACAAAGTCCTGTTAAAAGACATATTCATTGGGCATTGTGGCACATGCCTGTAATTCTCGCACTCAGGAGGTTGAGACAGGAGGATTGCCGTTAGTTCAAGGCCAGCATCAACTACATAGTGAGGCGCTGTCTCAAAAAAATTTTTGAACCTACATTCTTACCTTAATTTATAAACGTTGTGATGCAGATGATGAATGTGAACAATGACTTTCCCTTGGTGCTTCCTGGGTGGCAGTCTTCCCTACAGGTGCCCTCCAGCTGGAGATAACACCAGCAGAAAGAGTGTGACAGTGAAAAGCTGGAGTGGTGGAGGCTAGAAACTCATACGCAGAAGCTATGCAGAAGGAAGAAGCCATAGTTACTCAGTGTCTCTTTTCTGAGGTTGTGACCCTACTTTCCTTCAGATATTCTACACACAGTTTTGATTTTGACATGCGTAAATTTGCTGGAGCCTATGTCTAATTTGTGTACATAAAAATCTGAATTTCAGGCTCTGAGATATCCTCTACGTAGTTTCTGGGAAAAGGAGTGATGGATTTTCCACTTTCAATGAGAACCTAAAAGAGACTCCAAGTGTGCTCCTCTGACAAATATTAGAGTATAGGAAGTTGCATTTTCACACTGGGAAGAGCAGGCTATGACTCACTCGCAGAGGTAACACTTTCAGGGTCTTATTCATTGTGGGGCACCATTTCAGAAGTCCATCTTGCCTTCTGCATTGGAAAGATAGAATATAGATTTTTCCTGTGATTGAGAGTGAAGCAGGTGGCTTTTCTTTACTCTTGTAGAATATTACTGTTGAATAACTTCAGTATATGTATTTGTAAATTTGTTTTCTGGTGAATGTTATCTTCTTGGTGGTTATTGTTTTCTCTCTTTCTCATTCTGTGTTGCCTCTCCCTGGGAGAAACTAATAAAGGACCCAAATATGTGAATAGGCAGAAATTTATACAGATCTTGAAAACCTCATATTCATGTATTGCACTGATGTTGGACAAGGACTCAATGCATAATTTGGAGGAGTGTTTTCAACTGAAGCCAAAGCCAGAGCTAAGCACAAGGTAGTTCATCAAGAGGGTTTCCGGATGATGCTAAACAGATTGGGCTCTATCAACTAGCAATCAATGAGCAAGGTTCCACAACGCAGGTATAATTTTATGAAATACTGAGAATAGGATTGAGAGAGTACTGTAATTTCAGAAAAGATCAAACATATGTGAACACTAAATGATAATAAATGACTGTATTAACATAGTAAACACTGGAAATGAAAATAATTAAAACTAATCAAATGCAAAGAGTGGCACTGAAAATGCCAAGCAAAAACCATACTAGAAATGCTTATTATCAAGTACAGCCCTAGTGGAATGTACAATGTAACAGTTTTGGTCATGACGAAAACTTTATCTTGGGCATTTTTATTTTCTTAAATGTTACAAAATAAAAGCCTATGAATTGTAGTAACAGTCACAACCAAACTTGCCAAAAAATTCAAGGGCTAACTATTGCTCTTTCCTAGAAACACATTTTATTTAAACAAATTTAACTTAGGTATAAGAATAGCTGCATATTTAATCTGTTAACAAAATGGTACTGGAACAAGCATAATACAGGACTATTGTCAGCTCGGTTGGTCAGCTCAGTACATTTGGTCACATAATCTCTGAGGCAATTTGTACAAGATAAAGGATGATGAGACTTTGTACTTGTCAACCAATATCTGACCCTCATGTTTATACTGTGAAATTACTACATTTTTCATAGCTAGTATCTGCATCACACAATTGCCTTTTGGGCATATTGAAAAAACACTAAAATCTCTGAGCCAATTGTAATGCTATGTGCCACTACACCAGCCACTGTAGTCACCATTAGATCTATGCCACTCTTTTGTACTCTACAAGAGACACCCTGGGCTTTTTCAACATCTGTTTCCCTACTCCCACACAAGGCAACCATCACTATCCCTCTGCTTCTTTAAAGTTGTAAATTTTAGAGGAGGAAAAAAATATAATCTTTCATCTATTCGTGGCATATTTCACTTACTGACTTCTTGCATAAATTACATTGTCACAAATGAAGGATTTCTTTTAGGTTTCAATAAAATTTCATTGTATGAATAAACTTTACCCAATTATTTTTTGTACCAGGAATCAAACTCAGGATCTTGAGTTTGGCAGGCAGGTGCTGTACTGCTGAACTATCCCTGTCCTTCAACTGAAGCCATGGTTTGCATGTAAAATTTCCCTTTAAGGTCATGTACTGCAGACTTGGATGCAAGGTTGTTGTCTGGAGTTTAACATTATTATGCACTTTCTGCCGCCATCAGTACATTAATCCACAGATAGAGGAAGAATGTCCCTGCATGTGTGCCTTAAACTAGTGCATCTCATTCATAATATCCCTGTCTCTGATTCTTGGCTTTCTCATGTTCTGTATTTATACTTGTGGAGAACCATCATGATGGCTCTTCTTTACATGCTCTTCTCCCTTTTAGCTAAACCTGACCCTATTTCCATGTATTGATATGTTCAGAGCTGGCTAGGATTTGTCTTTATCGCCTCAATTGGCTTTAAGCAATGCAAATGGATTGAGCAGAAAGGCTAAGGTGTAGTCTTTAAAGCAATGCAACAGGTTAGTGATGCCCAGCCTACACCTCCCAAGTAGTATGTGTGCTAGATCAAGTGACACCATGGTGTTAGCTGGGACTGAGCTTTGAGAAAGGGGCTAGATGTCTCAGGGCATGATGATTACACATCAAAACTGAAGCACCAACCCAAATGCACTCGATACTGTCCCAATCTGTGATATGCAGATCATTCTTCTGGCATAGTGCAGTGATTTCAGGCCTCCTACTTAGCCCAACTCATAGCACTCATGGACTTCCCACCTTTCTCAAGTCATTCATATCTGAGCCACCCCCCTCTTCATAAATAAAACCCAGCTTCACCCCTGGGTTGAGGCCTTTGTTCCTGTGAGCCATCATTGTAGTTAGACTTAGAATCCACAAGTATAAATATGCCTTAGAGTTATTATTCTCACCATAGATTGCACTGGCAGTGGTAGATTGGAATTACCTATTGGAATTCCAATAACTTTCCTCTGCAATTACAAATGTGAATTCCCCTGGACCAAGATGAGGTCCAGGAGGGCTTCCTAATATATATTACATCTCATTGAGTTTGTGCAAGTTTTTGATGCTACCAGAATGATAAAATGGTATTACGTTGTTTACATAGACTTACCCTTCAGTGGAAGCTCCTTCATGTTATTCAAAATAAGTGCAAAAATTGAAGGGTTCCCACATTTATTGCATACCCATAACTTCCTTCTCATGTGAATACTTCCACATAGTTTAATGCATTAAGAAAAACAAAAATTTTCCACAATGTTCACATATGTTCAGGTTCTCTCTTCTATAAATTCTTTTAGGTAACACCTGTGTACTCAAAGACTATTTATACTGCATACAAAGAAAAGGCTTCTCTGCACTCCTTTCATGTCAGTGCAAGTCACTTTTTATATTCAAAGTTAATTTCCTCCTTCAACGTTTATGATGATTATTACAGTAACCAAAGGCTTTTCTACACTCCTTACATACACAGGGTTTCTATCCTATGTGATTCCTTTCATGTCTTAGACAACCACTGTGTGTGCTGAAAGCATTTCCACATTGCTTACAGATATGTTTTCTCCCACTGTGAGTTAGTTCGTGTGTTCAACAATTACTCTGTTGTTTGAAAGCTTTCCCACATTGCCTATATACAAAAGGTTTCTCTCCAGTGTGAGTTCTTTCATGTACTTGACAATGACAGTGTTTGCTGAAAGCTTTCCCACATTGCTTACATATATATGGTTTTTCCCCAGTGTGAGTCTGTTCATGTGTTCGACAATTGCTCTGTTGCTTGAAGGCTTTCCCACACTGCTTACACACACATGGCTTCTCTCCAGTTTGAGTTCTTTCATGCACTTCACAATTACCATGTGTACTGAAAGCTTTCCCATACATAGGGTTTCTCACCATTGGGGGTTCGTTCATGTCTTTGACAATAACTGTGTATAGTGAAAGCTTTCCCACAATACTCACGTACAAAGGGTTTCTCACTAGTGTGAGTTCTTTCGTGTACTCGACAATTACCATGTGTGCTGAAAGCTTTCCCACATTGCTTACATACATAGGGCTTCTCACCAGTGTGATTCCTTTCATGTATTTGACAGTAAGTTTGTGTGGTAAAAGCTTTCCCGCACTGCTTACATACATAGGGTTTCTCCCCAGTGTGAGTCCATTCATGTGTTCGACAAACACTGTTGGCTGAAAGCTTTCCCACATTGTTTACATACATAGGGCTTCTCACCAGTGTGAGTTCGTTCATGTATTTGACAATGACTGTGTTGGCTGAAAGCTTTCCCACACTGCTTACACACATAGGGTTTCTCCCCATTGTGAGTTCTCTTATGTATCTGACAATAACTTTGTGTGGTAAAAGCTTTCCCACACTGCTTACATACACAGGGTTTCTCCCCAATGTGAGTTTCTTCATAATTGCTAAATGAATGTTTTTTTAAAATTTTTTTTATTTTTAAAAGAACAAAAGGACAAAAACATATTGACACACTGACACAAATTAGCATAAAAAATAGTACAATCAAAACTGATCTACAGACAAGGTGACATGGACTCAACAGTGGTTGTTGCTTTACCCATTGATATCTTCGAAGTGTATATATATGAACCCAGAAACAGACATGCAAAATTGGTCAGACAATTAATCATCTCAACAACAGAAAAACACAAAAAACAAAAAACCAGAGTCAAAAAAAAAAAAAAACCACCAATAGTTGCTGCTTTGCATATTGATATCTTCAAAGTGTGTGTTCAGGATAACACATACAGACATACAAGATTGATCAAACAACCCGTCATCAATTATTCCTTAGCATTAAGTGATATAATACAATAGTAGAACCATGTTAGCCCTCCTGCATATATGTATATTCATATATACATACATACATTTTTGTCTTTCTTTTCTCCTTTCCCTCATCCCATCTGTTCTTTGTTTTT